>CAUYON010028155.1:0-13050 GCA_963573935.1 Arctocebus calabarensis
GGTGGGCACCTGTAGTCCCAGCTACTTGGGAGGCTGAGGCAAGAGAATCGCCTAAGCCCAGGAGTTGGAGGTTGCTGTGAGCTGTGTGACGCCACGGCACTCTACCAAGGGCGATAAAGTGAGACTCTGTCTCTACAAAAAAAAATAATAAATAAATAAATAAACTTTGAAAAAAAAACAAAAACCTCAGTAGTTACACAAGGCTAGAAGTAGTTGTGGTTCCTACCAGCAGCCTGGAAATCTTAAGATTCATCAGGCACTCAAGACTCAGAAGGTCTGAGCTTCACAGTAGGGAAAAATTAGCAAGACTAAATACTACTCTGGTCATACCTGAGAAGTATTCAAAGCAAGACACAAAAGTTTTGAATTATTTTCAAGAAAGTAAAATGTGTCTGTTTTGTATAGGAATAAAGAAATGTCTGGCAGCCAACAAGGTAAAATCCACAATATCTATCATCCAATAAAAAAATTCTCATGCATGCCCCTTCCAAAAAAGGAAATCTGGTCTATTAAGAGTAGGTTATCAATGAAACTAACCCAGAACCGTAAAAAATAGGAGACAACTACTACATTAAAATAGTTACTTTAATTGTATACTGTGTGTTTAAAAACTGGAACATTCATACATTGTGGGTAGGAATATAAAATGATACAGACATATTGGAAACCAGTTTAAGGTAAGCATATACTTACTATACGACCCAGTCATACCCACAGGTAGATATTTACCCAAAAGAATGAAAAAATATGTCCAAACAATGGCAATCACAGATCTTCATAGCAAGTTGATTTGTGGTACTCTTAAATTGGAATCAAAGCAAATCTGCATTAACAGGTGAATGGGTAAACAGACTCCGATGTATCTCTATTCAATTAAATACTATTCAACAACAAAAAGGAGCGAACTATTGGTACATAATGCCACATGGATGAATCTCAAAATGGTTATGCTGAGTTATGAGACTGACGCCCGGGCTGTTGCGTTAAGAAGGCACTACCTGATTATGCTGAGTTTAAAACGCCAGACAAAAAAGGAATATGTATAATGTGTGTGTGTGTTTCCCCCTCCCGCCTCCCCCCTCCCCTCATGGCTGTTTAACAAATTAGCACAACTTTGGTGGCTTGACAGAACAGGATTTTATTCCTGCTGGATTCTGGAGGCTAGAAGTCCAAATTCAGGCTATTCTCCTTATAGAGGATCTAGCAGAGGGGGTGTTGTTTTTCTTGGTGACTGTCAGCATTCTTGATTTGTGACTTGTGACTTTCTCACTCTCTGTTCTGCCTCCATTCACGTAGCCTTTTCTCTGTTTCCTCCTGTCTATGTGTGTCTCCTATAAATAAGGATATTTCCTTTTAGATTTAGAGTCCATCTGGATAATCCAGGATGATCTCACCTCAAAATCCATAAAAGATTTTTTTTCCAAATAAGGCAGCTTGTCCAAGTTCCAGGAATTAGTATGTAGGCACTTTCTTTTTTTTTTTGGTGTTCATAATTCAATCATTTATACTGTATAATTTCATATATATAAAATGGAAACTAATCTGTAGTGACAAGGAACTAGAAAAGGACAAGCATTGAAGGAGGGAGTACCAAGGGATTACTAGGAAACTTTTGGGGGTAGTGGATATGGTTTTATTACATTGATTGTAATGATGGTTTTATGGATGTACACATGTCAAAACACACATTGTATACCCTTTAAGTATATGCTTTTATATTAATTAGAGTTTAATAAAGCTATTTTTAATGGTTCAGGGATGCTTTGCTAAAATTTTGACTCAGAATTTTACCTAACTTTGGTACAACCTACATTCCCTATTTCAGTTTCCCTGTCTAATAAATTCTTGACTAATAATTTGATGGCAGAACTCACATTGCTAGTATTTTATGTCTATTCACTTTTGTGTATAATATGACCCATCTACAAATTACTGATGTATTTTACTTTCTCTTACTTGTCTCATGAGATTTATAGTTAAATATATCTTGGGCTATTCACTTGTCTCTCTAAATTAGTGATTCTTAACCTTTCTGGAGTCTTTTACCCTCTTAAAAATTTGATGAGAATCATGGACTCTTCACCCATTAGCAATGCGTATATGATTCCAAATGTTTTCATAACCCTCTAAAATATGTTTAACTATTCCATTCCAAACATTCATAAGCTTTAACTCATAATTTGAATAAACTTTAAGATGCATATTTGTTTGAAAAGGGGCATTCTAAACTACAGTAGTCTAAATGACTTAAGTGTATATGAAGACCATGAGCATTGGAATATTTAAATATCAATTAAAGAGGAAGTGATGTCATTTTGTGTGCGCACATGTGTTTAGCTGTTACAGAAATGTGAGAAATCAAAAGCTTACTTCCAGTAAGTCTTTGCATTACTGCAGGTATCTACCAAGCAACAGAGTTGGCCTTCAGGACACGATTGAAAGAGATGCAAAATGTCATCTGGCCTGCTTTGCACATCACAGCCTCGTGTCCACAGCTGCAGATTTGCAGGGTCTTCTGTGGCCATGTAGCCCTGTCAACAGTTTTACTGCCACCTTGTTTGACTTTCCTCTACTGAGGGCATGAGCAGTTGGTGCAGAGCTGCAAGGGTGATCTTGTGTTGTGTCTGGCTTATAGCTCAAAAATGAGTTGCATCTGCTTTGTGTATTTGCTGTCTTTCTCATTCAATTTCAGAACATTTTCCCATTTAAAAAAAAAAAGGTCAGCATTAAAAATGAATGAAATGTATTTCTAATCAGAGTTCTGGGGTGTTTTTTAAAGCCATATAAACATCTGTTATACAGAGGGAAAGGTTCAGCAGATTTGGTGACCCAGCAATTGGATGTTATGACATGAATTACTGACCTCTCTGCTTCTGTTTTTAGTTCTAAAGCTATAGGATATAGATAATCCTTGAGCAGAGCTAAAATTTTTAGTGAAGGCAGATTAGTCTTTCTTTTTTTCTTTCTTTCTCTGTCTCTGCCTGCCCGCCCTCCCTTCCTTTCTTTCTTTCTTTCCTTTCTTTCCTTTCCTTCCTTTACCTCCAACACTCACAGAGGTTATTAAATGTTACCATCAATAACAGTTACTAGGCACCAAGATTCCTAAGGGAGCAGGGTATATCAGAACGTCTGGATGTAGGGGGAAGGAGGTTAGTTTATAAGGTCTTGATCTCTCCCAACAACTATGGAGAGCTCATTCATTTCTTTGCCTTAAAGCTGAAAAAACACTTGTAAGGATTTACTTGTGACATTAAGTCTGTAGAAAAAGCAGGGCACCATAAAACAACTTTGAGTTTGGATTTTGTTTCCTTTGTGGGGTTGATGGGAAGGGAGGACTTCATTCTAAGGATGCCACTTAGAACCTGAAATTGTGATGCCAGAAAGCTATGTTTCCATTTTGCCAAACTTACATTCAATGATGCCCTGGTCATTTTAGGAATTTTATAGATAAGCCTGTCACTCACCTATACTTAGGTAGGTAAAAAGAAATGTAGAAAATGTCTCTAGCTTCAAACCAGGATTTGTTGGCAGAGCAGGGACAGTCTTAGTTCTCTTGGAAGGATGGTGGTACAATGCTCAGCATAGGTTATTCTATTTAGGATGTGTTGTTGATTGATTAGGGTGAGGAAGAAATCATATTGTGAAGAATTTTACCGTTAAAAATAGTGCTTGCTTTCTGATACAATTTTCTGAAACATATGAAAAAATAAATATTTGCTAAATTAAATAGAAGAAGACTGAGAAGCAGAAGAGGAGGAGGAAATACGTATGTGCTCCCCCAGGGAAATTGCTTCGCCTGCCTGAGGAAGTGGTTGACCTACACTCTCAGTGCTTTTTTATAGTTTCCTCTTGTAAAAATTGATATATGCATACTCACTGTCTATACAGAGGAGTATAATTCTGAATAGTGTGGTCACTGCTATTTTATTATTTATATTGTGGTTTTCATCCTTATACTTGGCTACTTGGGAAATGGAATTCAATTGAAGAATACCTGAACTATTTTGGTTTTTCCAAAGTGTCGTATTTGTTAAATGAGTAGGAATTTAAGAAATACCTCATGATATACTTTATTTCAACCCTTTCGCAATAATTTGAATTATGTCACTCACTGATTTTAGAACTGTCTCCTTCCTCCCTCTACCTTAACTTACTTCAGTAAGCACTCCTTTGCAAAATAGAAACTTCATAATGCTGCCTTAATTTTTTTTGTTATATCACATTAAAAATAGAAATTGATTCTTCCTTCCTTCTGACCAAGTATATGCATCTTTCTACTTTTTCATGTCTAGAATATATGATAAAATATGAGAATTTATGCCCAAAACCAAGATTCTCTTGAAAGTTTACCAAAGGTAGTATGTTCTACTACAATGTAAAAATATAGATTTCCTGTTGATTTCAAAAGATTGAATTGTATTTTCTTTTTAAGTAGTACCTGCCCTGTGCTGGGCAAGATGGGAATCCAAAGATATAAGCAACATGAAGGCTGTTTGTTACAAGTTTGGTATCCAATTAGAGACTTATGTAACTCACAGTACCACGACCCTAATTTGATGTACAATATATGTCAAATGAATGTAAACACCCTGAATGTAGGAATTTGGGTCTTTTTTTTTTTTCATCATATTCCTAGTGTGAACCAAAATAAAGTATCATGTCTCCCCAGCTGACTGAATGGACCCCATCTTGGCCAAGGGGACCCCACAAATACCTTAAATCTGAGAAGGGAAATCAGATATGTCTCCCCACATCCCCTTCCCTTTTTGGAGATATCCTTTGTAACTCAGTAACAGGCCTAAGGCTATAAAAGACAAAGCTTAAACCACATCTGCAGGTCATCAGTTTAGTTAATGAATCACTTGATTCTGGGTATATGTCTGTATATGTCTAGTGGCTAATCTCTGATTAACAGACTTCCTCATCTGCATTAAAGACATCACAAGCCTTTAAAGAAAGTTTCTTTCTTTAGCTACCTATAACCTGTAATGCCTTGCTTCAAGATATCATGCCTTTTTGGGCCAAACAAATGTATGCCTTTCATGTATTGATTTATGAGTTAATTACACATAATTACAGGTAATTCCTGTGTTTCTGAAATGTATAAAACCAAAGTGTTACCCAACCATAGCAAGACCACTTGTTCAAAGTTTCTAGGGAGCGGCTCTCCAGGCCATGGTTGTATGGATTTGGCTCAGAACTTTAAAACATTTCAGTTTGGGTTTTTTTCCATTGACACTAGGATCTAGAAAGACACCTGGTAGATAGCACACATGTCATACGTGTCTGTCAAGTAAGTGACATCTAACATAAAATATCCTGGGATTTTTGGCAGAATAGGGACTGTTCTCTTGGAAGGAGGTGACGTAATATTCAGGATTGCATATCGTTCTGCTGGTAAGGAAAGGCTTCATGAAAGAGATGTCATTTTGGCCAAGACAGGGAACTGTATGGCAGTCCTGGTCTCTAGGAAAAGCTGAAGGTATGAAATCAAGAAAGCAGCAGGAAGGAAGGATAAGCTTCTTCTCAATTTTTGCCTTTAGTTCCACTAATATTTTTCCTGGGAATAAGTCAGCAGGCCAGGCTCCAGAACCCCAGGGTAGCGGGTCCCTTCTGAACACACTGGCATTAGCTGCTGATTTACAGGGGCTCTTCCAATGTGTTTTAACTCTCTAGGCATGAATTCGACTTCTTTTGTGTTTCCTTTCAACCTTGCCTTTTCTTTTCTAAAGTCATTTTCAAAGGAAGACAGAAGACCCTGTGTAAGAGGAGGCTAAATGCTTTTCTCTTTCAGTTTGACTCCTTGGTTCTTTGAAAAGTAGGTGGAGGCCCCCTTGCTGCTTGCTTCCCCCTCTGTCCCCTCCCTGGAAGCCTCACTCCTGCCAGCGCTCCCCTGAGGATGGGGGTGTGACTCTCAGCACCACAGCTCCCCTGCTGTGGGGCTCTCTCTGATCTCTGACTTCCCTCTTTGCTCTCCCTGCCCCTTGCCCTGCTGCCGGAACTCCCTTCTAGCACAGCAAGGATGCAGATCCAGGGCCAGAAGAGCTGCGCTGAGAGCAAGGAAGCCCTGGAGCAAGGCAGTGCAGAGCTCGCAGTCGCCTTTAGCTCGCCATCCTCCTCCGCTCCACGTTTCTCCCTCTGAGTGCCACCAGACATTTCCTTCCTGGGATGTTGATTTATTTACCTTCTATCTTCATTCAAAACATTTACTGAGTGTTTACAATGTGTTTTATATTCTGTGCCCAGAATATAAAGATAGTAATCTCTGCTTTCAAGGAGCAGAATTATCTACATAGCATCTACACGTTGAATACCAGTCATTATAGTAGATTCTGTCATGTAGACGGTCTACCCTCTCAGCTAGTTTGAACATGTTCACTGACTCAGTTGATAATTTGTCTTAGTTAACTGAGTAAGTTTAGTTATTAGAAAGATTGAACCATTGCCTATGTAGTATAGCATTTTTTAAAAAAATCAGTGCTGTTATGAAATGGATAGTCATTAAAAATTAATGGTAGTGAAAAAGAAAAAGACACACCGTATTTTATTAATTGGACTCTGAAGTATGGACTCTAGCCTCATTCAAATTTTGATTTCTTCATTCATTAGCTGAGTAGTATCAAACAAATCATGTAACTCTGATCCTCAGTTTCTCTATATGTGAAATGGGAACAATTATGTTAGCTATCTTTTGGAGTTGTTGGGGTTGTGGTTTTCTTGTTGTTTTTATTATGTCACTGATGCTGGAGTAAAATGGCTCAATCATAGCTCACTGCAACCTCAAACTTCTGGACTCAAGTGATCCACCTCACCCTCCCAAGTAGATAGGACTACAGGCATGTACCACCACATCCAGCTAATTTATAATTTTTTTTTTTTTATAGAGACAGGGTATCACCATTTTGCCCAGGCTGATCTTGAACTTCTGGGCTCAAGCAATGCTCCTGCCTTGGCCTCCCAAAGTGCTGGGGTTATAGATAGGAGCCAAGTGTCTGGCCTTCATGGTGCTGTTTGAGGAGTAAATGGATACATACAAAGTACTTAGAACAGCAGGTGGTACATACAAAGTGCTCTGTAAGTGTGTGACTATTACTAGTATGTCTACTTTTTAGAAAGACCTAAAGTGAAATTCTTAGCTTGAAGAAGAGAAATGTTTCTTTTCCTTAGAAACTGTCCTTTATTTTAGGGGTCTACCTTCTATCCACCATTTCATGTTACTTCTGGGAAGGATCCAGAGATTCCTATGGACTGGTGTGTCATCACACACAATTTGCAATCAGTATCAACACTTGCTCTGCAGATCTGTTAACATTGTGTTCCATTAATACTGCATCCCACCAAGCCGCCTGGTGAATCTAATGAACACCTAGGGTGGCTCTGCAGCACTGAAACTTGTCTTGTTACCGTTCAGAATAATGTGTGTGTAGGAAATTATTACATTTTTTCACCACTTCTGAGAAATAACTTGAATTCAAATAATAGTAAAATAATGATGCTTCTTTAGAGGTGAAAAATAGAAAAGCAAACAAAGACAGTTTTAAAATAGCTGTAACTTGCATGTTATTGATACTCCGTATTAGAGCCCAAATGCACTACAGATACCCGTGGCCTTCATTTTCTGAGATGACTAATGGCTTGTCCAAAAGGTAGGTCTGCTGGTTTGGGAAAATAATCCTATGTATAATTCAGAATGACATCATTTTGTATCAGGAGCCTTTCCTTCCACCAAAGGGGTGTTTTCTCTGATATTGTTTCTGTCAGTTGTGTTCTGGTGGCTTCTACTATATCTATCTACCTTTTGGGGGGCTTGGATAAAGCTTCCTGGGGATGGCAAGAGGGAAAGAGAATGACAATAGGCACAGCACAAAGGGTCAAAACCTGGAAACGTCTACCTGTCTGGTATGATAAGAAGAAATTGTATCAAAGACAAAGGCAATTTGGAAGTAAATTGAATGGGGTGTATAAAGAAAGGACAAGAAAAGGAAGAAGATGTAGGACAATTTCTATACATGGGACTGGGGCTTGTGAGTTTTTTCATTACTGATCCTGTGGTCATTGGCTTTTTGGGCACAAGATTTTGGCACAATATATATCACCCTCCTTCCAACTGACCCACATAATCTCTGTTAGAAGTAAGAGATATTGGATTTTCCAAGATTTTTGGCACTCTTGGAAAATGAGTATTGGCAATAGAGTTAAAATAAGCAAATATATTTATTAAATGCAATTTGAAGTTCTATTGATTATAACCATTAGGAAATGACTATCAAGATGAAGTGATTGGTGTCATCTTAGTGAAATTCATACATTTCTTCTGCTCAAAATTTCATTAAAGTTTAAATCTAACATCTTCAATATATTTTCACAACTGCGATATATAGATAGACAAACTATTGAACTTTTTCTTCAGATATGAGGGGGAAGGAATAAGACATCCAAATAACCATTCTTACAGCTAATCTCCTTCATTCTAAATTCTTATCTGGGTTTGCCTAGATGAAACACAAAGCTTTTAGTGCAAATTGAAGATGTAGTTTTAATTTTAGATGTAAAGATAAGATGTCAAAACATCTTTCAATGTGGCTGATCTATATAGTTGTTTTTGAAATGCACACAAAATCTCAGGCAAGGGAATTTCATATTTTTATCCTTGAAATTCTCCAGCTTTGTGCCATTGTTTTTAGCATAACGTTATTAATGCTGCATTTTAGTTTGTTGTGTGAGGATTCCTAGGGAGCTGAATGCAGTGGCTCAAAGAAAATAATGATTATGGTATCTGAAGGAACTATCTTTATAATATTTCCGAAAGTGTTTGAAGGGGGTGCTGAAAGGTTTTGAATTGCTTAAGAGCCTTCAGTGTGTGAGAGAGGCTGTGTAAGAGACAGCCCAAATGTGTCAATCATTAGACATCAAAAAGCTTTTTTAAAAAAAATTTTGTATAATTCAATGGTTCTTAATATATTCAAAGAATTATTCAATCATCATGAGTATTTAATTCCAAGATACTTTTATAAGCACCAAAGAAATCCTGTTCCTATTAGCATTCACACCCCATTCACCTCCAATCTCCCCTAAGCAACCAGCAATCTACTTTCTGTCTCTATAGATTTACCTATTCTGTACATTTCATAGAAATAAAATCATACCATACATGGCCTTTTGTGTGTGTGGTGGAAAACTATTACCTTCTTAACCATTTTCAAGTGTACTTTTCAATAGTGTTAAATATATTCACATTGTGTAGAAATAGATCTCAAGGATTTTATGAGGCTCAGCACATGTAGCTCAGTGGCTAGGGCGCCAGCCACATACACCAGAGCTGGCGGGTTCGAATCCAGCCTGGGCCTACCAAACAAAAATGACAACTACAACCAAACAACACATGGGCATTGTAGTGGGCGGGCACCTGTAGTCCCAGCTACTTGGGAGGCTGAGACAAGAGAATTGCTTAAGCCCAAGAATTTGAGGTTGCTGTGAGCTGTGACTGCATAGCACTCTACCTAGGGTGACAGAGTGAGACTCTGTCTCAAAAAAAAAAGAACGTTATGATTTGGCAAATCTGAAACTCTATACTCATTAAGCAAAAGCTCCCTTTTTCTTGCACCCTCCAGCCCCTGGTACCCACTCCTCTACTTTATGTATCTAAGATTTTTACTCTTCAGCTGCCTCATATAAATGGAGCCGTATACTGTTTGTCTTTTGGGGACTGGTTTATTTCTCATGGCATAATGTCCTCAAGGTTTATCCAAGTTGTACATCAAGGTTGTAGTGCAGGATACAGTAGAACCTCTATAGTTGACCACCTCTCTACACTGACTATCTTCTTAAGTTGACCTAGTTGCCATAGACTAGATGTGCACCATATATACTTATTAGTACCGCAGGACTAGTTCCTTATGTTGACCACCTTGGTATGTTGACCAGTTTGTTACAATCCTTAGATGGTCAACTTACAGACATTCTACTGTATTTTCTTGAGTAATATTCCACTGTATGTACATATATTTGTTTATTCATTAATGTGGTAATAGGGATTTGGGTTGCTTCCACTTCTTACCTTCTTTAAATGGTGCTGCTATGAAACATGAAAATATCTCTTTGAAACTGAGGTTCCAATTCCTTTGTACAGATACCCAGAGGTAGGATTGGTGAATCTTATGGTAGTTTTATTTTTAATTTTTTTGAGAAACCTCTATATTTTTGCCAGAGACTACACCATTTTACAATGTGTGGACAGTATATCAAGATTCTAATTTCCCCACGTCTTTAATAACACTTGCTAATTTTGTGGTTTGTTTTGTCTTATTTGATAGTAGTCATCCTAATAGGTAGGTATAGTTCTGATTTGCATTTCTTTGATGATTGGCGATACTGCTTATCTTTTCATATATTTGTTGGCCATTTGTGTATCATGTTTCTAGAAATATGTACCCATATTTTAACAGGATTACTTAATTTTGTTGTTGAGTTGTAGGTTTTTTAATATTATGGATTAATATCCACAATCCCCTTATCAGTTGTGTGACCTGCAAATATTTTTTCCATTTCATATGTTATCTTTCAATCTATTGATCGTGTCCTTTGATGCACAAAACTTTTTAAGTTTGATTAGCCCCTTTAGTCTATTTTTGCTTTCATTTCCCGAGCTTTTGGTGTCATATCTAATAAATCATTCCAAAAGCCTTTTATATATGTATATACATACTCAACTTTTGATTATAAAAACAGTTCAATAATTTAAGCAAAGATTAATCTGGAAGTC
The DNA here is from genome assembly GCA_963573935.1 of Arctocebus calabarensis. NCBI lineage: Eukaryota > Metazoa > Chordata > Mammalia > Primates > Lorisidae > Arctocebus > Arctocebus calabarensis. Next base: position 10,763 of record CAUYON010028155.1, read on the forward strand.
ACTTATATTTGCATTTAAAATGCAATCTGTACTTACATCTGATTATGGGTAAGCCTACTGTTTTGAAAGGTAATTGCCAGCAAAATAATGAAATTTTTATGAATATATTACTCAAGAGAAGTGGAAAATAAGTCCAGTTTTCTTGGTCTGACCCCTGGGTCAAGACCTCCTTGATGTGAGAGATCTTTTTACCTGTCTGTCTTTCAAAGAATTTTCTCAGTAGGATGCAGACTATACACATACAAAGAGTAATCCAGATTTATTTTCTAAGAAAGAAAAAATATAAGCAGACTACTTAATGTTTAATTCATCGAGATATGCCACAGTACCCTAAACTTAGATAAAAGATGTGCATAATTAATTTTTTACTATGTGATAATGTTTAAGTTCCAGAAATTGATGCTACTTTGCTATGAAATGGATTCTTTTCCCCACTTGTAGACAGGGGTATAGATGTCAGTTTATGTGAGGGAGGAGTTAGTTGGCATGTTGACATATTCTGCTTACACTCAAAGCCTCCTCCTCTCCTCCTCCTATGTTCCTTTTTATGTGTGAAGGGCTTCCTGTTCAACCGCTTACTAAGACAGAAACTTGCACACCCACTTTCAGTTTTCATCTCCCTTACACCTCCCCTCCAGCCAGTCACTCAGTTCTTTCATTGTTACCACCCAAATGTAAGGCTGCCTCTCTCTGTCCTGACTGCTCTTTTCCTTGCATAGAACATGGCGTTCTGCCTGAGTGTTACAGCATTCTTTCATTGGACTATCTGCCTTGACTCGTCCTCTTCGATCTGAAATCATGGTTCTAAAATACAATTTGCTCATAACTACCTTCTACTTGAAACCCTTACATGATTCTCAATTGCTCTTTGGATTAATAGTGGACTTCTTATTGTGGGTCCCAAGGGTTTTTGCACTTGTTTACTGCAGCGACCTCATCTGTTCTTACTTGCTTTTCCCTCTCACAGCTTTTATCTCAGGATCTTCTTATAGCTTCTCTACTTGTCTGTATCTGTCAGTGGGCTGTCAGGTTGTGAGGTTAGGAATCCCACCAATCTTATTCATTGCTGTAGCCCTAGTACCTAGCACAATGTAAAATACACCAGGTGTGCTATAAACATGTGCTGAGTGAATGAAAGTTGCAGGCACATGAGCTATATATATATGCACCCCCTTCCTCTTGCTAATTGCAAATTTTCTTAGAATAACTTAGTGTGTTTGTTATTTTCTGGCTCCCAAGGAAGGTTGAATAAGTTCTGAAGAAATAAGGTAACAGTGAACCCTCTAAACTTCCATGTCCTCATCTACAAGACAAAGGCTAAAGTCTTTACAAATTTATTTGTAAGCTAACGGATTGGACCAGGTCATCTCTGAAATTCCGTTCTCTGAATTGGAATTTATTCCCCTCTGAATGTACAGGTGAATTGTATGTATACCCCTCTGAATGTATGGGGGTATACATATATCTACCCTAACTTACTTAAAACTCTACAGTAGCAAGCACATGTTTAAATGTACAACTATTGTTTCTAAATCTATATTTATTTACCTTCTTAAATTTAATCTCCATTAAAGTTTGTTGCATTTTTTTTTTTTGTAAGACAGAATTTATTCACAGAAAAGAATACAGAAAACACTAAGGCTCCTGGTAGAGGAGAGAATTCTAGTGGGGAGAGAGAAGCTCTCTCCGTTTCTCTCTCAGTCTTTCCCCATCTCCTCCTTTAGGCCTTTAGTCTCAAGGTATATATAGGTGTATGGGTTCCTTGGCCAGGAAACAAATGAATACAGTCCTTTCCGCCAGGGGCAAGGTGAATGAATGTATCAATGAATGGATACAGTCCTCTCATGGAATTGAGACCTAGGAAATTCACAAGAAATTGACCTAGGCATAGGAGATGGGGGTTCCACATTTAGTCCTAAGTGTGAAGTGAAGGAGACACCAAGGCACAGGTGCTTCCTCAGCAGTTGTCCAGCCTTTTTGACAATTGGAGCCTCTGGGGCAGGTTGGAGGTCCCCCTTCTTGCCTGTCATCCAGCCCGCTGGCTCTTCAGCTGGCTGCCACACCACCGACACTGCCAAGAAGGAGACAGAAGGTCCGCCAGCCCTGCTGAGCTGGCTAGGGTGCCAATTGTCCTACATCAATTCTCCGTCTCTGAGTAGAAACTCCAACTGCTGTTAGGGAAAAGGGGCGAAGACTCGATCTAACTGCTTCCTGCTGAATCGGGCGAAGATAGAAGGGGGCAGTTGGGGTTTCTCCAGAGGAGAGTGATACAGGGGTTCATGGACTGG
>CAUYON010028156.1:0-46012 GCA_963573935.1 Arctocebus calabarensis
AGAGTGTGGTTCAATAATGTATGAGGAGAGATGGCATTCGGATGTGGTATCATCCCCTCTTTTTTTATTTTTTCAATTTGTATTTTTAAAGTGTGCACATGTTCCACAATACCTTGCCCTTGGGGATTATAAGGGATACCAGTGGTATGCATGATAGAGAATTGAGCACAAAATTGCTGAAACATTTTAGTAGTGTAACCAGAGCCATTATCAGTTTTCAATTTCTGGGGGTGTCCCATGGCAGCAAAATAGTGAAGACAATGATTGATAACTTGAGAGGAAGATTCCCCTGTCAAAGCAGATGCAAAAAGAAAGCCAGAAAAAATATCGATGGTAACATGAACATATTGTAACTTGCCAAAGGACGGGATGTGGGTAATATCCATTTGTCACAGCATGTTAGGAAAAAGACCTTGAGGATTTACTCCCAAATGAGGTACAGGGAGAAATTCTGGACACGAGGGGCACTGTTTAACAATCTGTCTAGCCTCCTTGCATCATAATTTAAACATCTTTGTAAGGCTCTGACTGTTTTGGTGATGAAGAGCATGTGAGGCGGTAGCTTCTTGGAAGACAGTGGGCACAAATCGGGTGGCAGCATCTACCATGGCATTACCTGCAGTAAGGGGTCCCGGCAAGGCAGTATGAGCCTGAATATGGCCAATAAAAAATGGACATTGACAGGTTTGAATGTGGTGTTGGAGATTGAGAAATAAAGTTTTTACCTCAGAAGTATGGGTACGAATGAGGGGAACAGTTTCCAAGCATAATAAAACGTAAACTATGTAAACACTATCAGTGTACAAATTAAAGGGAATAGGATGACAACTGTGAAATACTGCAACAACAGCTGACAATTCCACAATCTGTGCAGAAGCGGCAAGGGTCATAAGTCGGGTTAACTTACCATCAATAGAATAAGCACATTGTCCATTAGAAGAACCATCAGTAAATACTAAGGCTGCAGCAGGATTTGGGGAAGTATGTGTAACTTTAGGGAATAAAAAGGTGTGATGATGGGCAAACTCAAGCAACTTATGAGATGGCAAATGAATATAAATTTGCCCAGGAAAATTAGCTAAAGCTAAATTCCAAGCATCTGATGTTTGATATAGCCATTATATCTGTTCCATAATAAGGGGAATTCTCATTTCAGGGGGATCTTGTCCAAAATATTTATGGACCTCTTGTTGACCCTGTATAATAAGTTTGGCCAAGAGGATATCATAAGCTGTTAAAGCTTGTAAAGGAGATATGGCCAAGTGCACCCAATAAAGCAGTCCGTCTTGCCATAAGACTCCTGTAGGGAAAGTATGTGAAGGTAAAATACATAAACTCCAAGGTTTATCATAATCTATATAAGTCAGTTGTTGGGGTGTAATAGCCTGTTCAGTCCTTTCTGGTACCTTATTGGCCTCTGGGGTAAGTTTACAAGGAGAGGAAGGGTCAGGTGTTCCCTGAAGGATGTTAAACAATGGGAGCAACTCTCCTGAAGATAGGGCTTAAGTTAGGGTGTAGCCAGTAAGGTCTCTTAATAACTTTTGAAAATCATTAAGGATTTTTAAGTTGCTGCGTTGAATGACTAATTTGGGGGGAAGAATTTGGCATGGATAGAGAGTGTAACCAACATATGAAAAGGGAGCCTTTTGTTGAATTTTTTCAAGAGCTATTTGCAGGCCATTCAACTTCAATGCCTGTTCAAGTGAGGTGTAGGCTCATAATAAATCACGTTCTTTTGGGGAAGCCAGTAAAATATCATCCATATAGTGTACCATATATAGATGAGGATATCGAATTCTAATTGGCTCAATGACTTGTTGAACAAATTTTTGACACAAGTGGGGCTATTTGCCATGCCTTGAGGTAAGACATGCCATTGATACCTTTTCATTGGTTCTTTAAAATTTGTTGACGGGATACTGAATGCAAAACATTGACAGTCTAGAGGATATAAAGGAATAGTGAAAAAACAATCTTTTGAATCTATCACAAGATGAAACTATCCCCAAGGAATAGCTGAAGGCTTAGGGAGTCCAGGCTGCAGAACTCCCTTAACTACCAAGGTCTTATTTACAGCCCTCAAGTCTTGTAATAGGTCACCATTTGCCAGATTTTTTTCTTGATAACAAAAATGGGAGTATTCCACAGAGAAGAAGAAGGATCTAAATGTCCAGACACCAATTGCTCCTGCACTAAAGCGTGAGCAGCTTGAATCCTTTCTATGGTAAGAGGCCACTGATCAACCCACACAGGTGTATTGTCAAGCCAAGAGATAGGTTCTGCATGGGGTGCAGTATGATCAGCAGCCCGTACTAAAAAGACCACAAACCTGCACCACCAGAGTTAGTTTTAACAGAAATGGAGTCACGAATGCCTTGATTATTTTTTCCCAAACCCTGTGTAGGTAACAATCCTTGATTAAGTAACTGATGAGTAACAGTGTCATTTGGGCTAATGAGGAAAGTGCCCATACCTTTTAGTATATCCCTGCCCCACAGATTTATAGGTAAACTGGGCAATATATATGGTTGGAACCGTCCAGTATGACCTTCTGCATCTTCCCATTTTAGGATATTGGAGCTTTTCTCAGTCCCCTGAGCTCCAGCAACACCTTGTAAACGTGTTAAACTGGGTTGTTTGGACCAGGAAGTGGAACAATGATGAAGGGAATGATCAGCCTCTGTATCCAATAGACCAGAAAAAGATTTAAATTGATTTTGAATTCCATTTTTGGGTGATCTGCAGTAATTGGCTGAACCCAATAAGCTTTGGAGGATCCAAAGCCTCCTTGTCCCTTATTGGGAGCCTTGACAAGAGAACTGGAGGCAACTAAAGGCAACAATACTAGTTGAGCAAGGCGAACATTGGCATTGATGATGTACTTGCACAGATTGTTTGGCAGAGGCCATTATCTTAATTTCTCCTGTATAGTCTGCGTCTATGACTCCAGGATGAACCTGAAGTCCCTTCAAGGTGGTACTGCTATGGCCTAAAAGAAGACCAACGGTCCCTTGAGGCAAAGGTCCATATAATCCAGTGGGTAACAGTTGTACTTCCATCTCAGGGGTTAATACGAGGTCCAATCCTGCACTACCTGTGGTTGTGTGGTAGAGGCCATGAATGGATTGTTTGTGGAGGCTGGAAGTGGTGTTTGTGTTTTGCTGTGTTGAGGGGAAGGTTGCTGCAATGCCCTGTGACATTGAGTCATCGGGGCCCAGGACAGGCCCCTCCGTCCGTTTCCCTGCCCTGATCCCTGGGGTTTTCCCTCAATATCTATCTTAGAATGTCATTCATTTGCTCAATGAGTTCCCCTTTTGCACCTAGGGCAAAGCCCTGGGGCCTCTTTGGGTTTTTGTTGTCATGGGCCAGGTGGATATTTTTGAGGGCAATTCTTAGCAAAGTGGCCAACACTTTGGCATTTAAAACAGCGATTGCTTTCTTTTCTTCCTTTTCGAAGGAAGTCTTGAACAGTAATACCTCTCATGGCAGCCGCCGAGACAATGTCTTGCATGGTTTCTGGGGTAATATCAGCACATAACCTCACATATTCAGATAGATCCACTTTATCCTTCCAAGGGAAGATGGCCACCTTGCAAGCAGAATTGGCATTTTCAAAAGCTAATTGTTTCACTAGAATTAAACCTGCTTCAGTATTGTTAGTAACCCTAGAAGAGGCGGTTAGTAAGTGATCAACAAAACTTTGAAAAGGCTCATTTGGTCCCTGGGTAATGTTAGACACGGAAGCCTCCCCTTTGACAGTATTAGGCAGGCATCGCCACGCTGCCAAGGCTTGACCATTCAACTGAGAATAAGTCCCTATATGGAAATCTAATTGTTGGTTATTATCAGCATATTGACCTTCACCAATTAACATTTCCCATGTCCCAGGGGCACCAGCACGCCTCTTAAGTTGAGCCACATTGTGACAAAGTTCATGCCAATAAGATTTCCACAGGAGATAATCTCCTCCTGATAAACAAGCCTGAGCCATATTTTTCCAATCTGAGGGGTCATGCCATCTAAAGCCAAGGAATCCAACAGTGCCTGAGTATAAGGAGCAGTAGGTCCATAGGCTAAGCAAGCCAATTTTATCTCTTTTAAGGTTTTAATGAGGATCACACAACGTGTGCGCACAGGCTGACCATGAGGGCCAATGTCCTCAAATACAGGGTAACTCTCCTCATATCCTTCAAGGCTTTCTCCACATTGATGTGCAAGAAATAAGGATCTCTGAAAGGGAGACATGCCATCCTTTGGTGGGAAAGTAACTGAGGCCACCGCCACCAGATTAGCAGTGGGAGCTGCCATGGGTACCTCAACATTCTCAGGCTCTGGATCCAGGCCAGTTATGAAGGGGCCACCAAAGGGGCACATTTAACCGGCTTCAAAGGGGCTGCGCAAGAGAGTTGGCCAAGATTCTGCCATAACAACCGAACATCCTCAGAGAGCATTAGTACTGCTCTTAAAACCGGGTCAGGACTAGAGGATTTCATGCATGGCGCAGATGGCTCTGCTGTACTTAAAAAGGCCATGGAGTCCTCCTCAGTATCATCTGTGTCCTCAGGATCCAAGGATTTCATGTCCTGTAGCACAAGCTCTTCAGTGTCTGAGTGAAATGGCCCTTCCGCTTTTTGCAGCGGTGCCTGTGGTACAATTTCATTCCTGTCCCGTATGCGCTCTCATGGCGCAGGTGGAGACAATCCCGACCAGGGCCCTTAGACTAACTACGTCTACTGGGACTTTATCTGGGCCGTGAGTGGTATAATAATCTTGTAATTTTGTTCCCACCTTCAACCAGGTATCCACATTTACAGTTCCTTCCTCTGGGAACCATGGGCACACATGCTCTACAACATGTAAAAACTTAGCGATCTGATCTTGGTTAACTTTAGTGCCTCGTAATGAAGCATTTGCTTTAACAGATGAACAAAGAGGTTATGGCTAGAGCCCACCCCCATGATTTCTTACTTTAGGGGAATCCCACCGCACTTACTGTTAACTTAGTTTCTTGCAGGTCACTGGCTTCTTCCGCGGTGGTCCCTAGCACTGTGTCCCTATGCCTCAGGTCCCTTCATGGTGGCCAGTTGGACCCGCTGTCCACTAGCAAAGTTCTGAGGAGGGGACGCCGGGATGAAAACAAACACACACACACACACACACACACACACACACACAGGGTAATGGACTCAGTCAGGCTGAGACAACACTTTATTTTGACTTCCAGCTTTTATACTCTCACAGGGAAAAGGTCATTTAAGGTTCTCTTTGGCATTCTCTTACTGCTTGGGAACTGCTGTGCTGTTTGTCTCTAGTTCTGACCATCTGGACTTCTTACTCCCTGTTCTGAATCTTGCCAGTTTCTTCTTAGAAAAGGTCAAACCTTGGCCATTGCAGGGGCAAAAGCAGGGGGAGTCCCCCGTGACTCCCCACAGTGCCCCTTCAGTGCACTGCCTGGCAAGCCTCTGTTCACAGGCTCTGTTGAAGTCAGGGCACCCGCCCACCCTCCAGTCTCGGTCCACACACAGCTAATCTCTGCCTGCCAGACAGTTGGAGTCAGGGGACCACGCCCCCACCTGCCTGTCTCAGTGCACCACCTGGCAAGCCTCTGTTCACAAACTCTGTTAGACTCACAACACCCAACTCCACCCGCAGGTCTCAGTCCTCACCTGGTGAACCTCTGCTCGTCAGTCCCACTGGAGGCAGTGGACCACGCCCTAGCTCTCAGGTCTTGGTTCACACCCAGCAAGCCACTTCTCAAGGGTTCTATTGGAATCAGGGGACCTCTCCCTTGCTCTCAGGTCGCAGACCACTCCTATCAAGCCTCTGCTCACAGGTCCAGCAGGGGCTGGGGACCAGTCCTGTCTGCCAAACTCAGTCCATACAAGGCAACCACTCTCCTGTTGTGGGTGCATTCAGAGCCAGGGGTTCTGTACCCTGTCCTGCCAGACATATCCTGAACCGAGGGTGAATACTACCACTGCCTGATGGGGTGGTATCTAGGTTTGTAAGTGGAACCTCCCTGGGGAAAGAGACCTGGAGTTTAGCAGCTCTCTCCTGCGAGGTAAAATGAGAGGTCTTTTGCTCCCTGCTTGTTTGCAGACAGCCTGCAGCAGCCTCCTGCTTGGGGGAGGGGTCTCCCATCCTCTAGTCAATAGGCTTTGTACCTGAATTTGTTTTCTTGAATGCTCTTCCTTGCAGTTACAGCTTGCCAAACTTCTTTCTTGACTCAGCTCCCCGTCTTTGGCTTCATAGAGTCTGATTCTGTCCAGTTTTTCTTCCTCTGCTCAGGAGCCTCTGCTGAGGGTTGCCACCAGTCGGCCATCTCCCCAGAATTCCCCTGCTTCACCACTTTCATGGAGCTTTCACTTACGTTATTTCAGTTCCTCCCCACAACAAATTTAGGTGTGTCCTCAACATTACAGGTGAGGAAGCTACTCATCCAGTGCCCTGTGTTGTCTTGTGCCAAGGCCTTTTATTTAGAGTCTGTCCTGCTTCCTCTGTTCTTCCATGGCTTGCAGTTTCCGTTTTGTTTATTGGTTATTTGTCCTTTCATTCACTCATACACTCTCTGGACACACATCCAGGACCTCCGGTGCACCACCTATAATACCTATAATACCACTATTTGGGGTACAGTGGTGGGCAAGGTTCTGGCTTTTATGGAGTTTAATGTCATATCCAGTTGCATTCCTTGGTGATTTTCCTGTCATAAAGAGCAGATATGATGGGAGGAGGAAGAAAATGCAGTTAGAGTATAGCAAATGCAAAAGAGGAAATGCTACACATCAATTGAAGGATTTAAATGCATGAATTTATGCAGCAAAAATCTACATAAAGCTATGAGGGCAACAGTAGGATAGTGCGAAGTACGTGAGAGAATGTAACTCAGTTTCGCCATCTACGGGTGAATTTATCTTTTAACGAATATCTGCTGAGCCTCTAATTCCAGGAGCATTAATAATAAATTAAGAGGGAGTGGAGGAAGCTCTCATAAGATCAATTTGAGCACCTCCTATTCCTTGGCTGTGTGCTCCACTTGCTGTATTCCTAAGTAACAGTGGTTTGCTGGCCATTCTAATTTGTATCCAGGCAAATCCTCCTTCATAAAGCAGATCACTGCGAATAGCACTCTATAAAGTCTGGGTTGAGTGGAAGATTTCTTATGGTATAGCTTTGAATAATATCATACCTATAATTAAGGGTAAGGTGTGAAAGAGCTTTTAAGAAACTGATTTTACACCCATGAGTCATTGAAATATGAGCCCAGGAACCATTTTGTTAAGTGACATTTATTATATGCCACTCAAATACCAGAGCAGTGCGGGTGTGTTTGCCTTAATACATATAAAGCGAATGGACAGAGGCTTTAAAAATAAGGAACTAACTTTCTCCTTTTAAGATGAAATGTGATGGAACAAGCTTACTCTTAGAAAACCGCCTACTGAGTGTCAGCATAAACATCTCAGATACCTGGGAGACATGGCATCATTGACAATTACCTGTCAAAACTGGGCAGCTGTCTCTATTTTCTTTTGGGTGAACAACAAATGAATATGATAAACGAGTGTGTTACAGGTGTATTTCAGTATAGCTTGAGCCATCATTTTAATGATCAGGTGAAAGAAGGCATTAAAATTTGGTGTAAAATATATTTTAGAAAAGCTATTTGCTAATTAGACACTGTCAGAGATCTTGAGTGTCATTTGAGGAAACAAACCCTTTGGTAATTGGTTTCTGGGGCTGAGATGCTGAGGATAGGGCATTAGGTTTTCCTCACCTATCTTCTTAGACCAGGAAACAAGTTTCAGGACACTGTCAGGATCAGCCCAGCTCTAGGGGCCATGCATATTGAAATAAGAGTAGAAAAAAGTTGTGTTCTTTCATCATTCATTCATTCAAGAAGCATTTGCTGATGTTCTGTTAGATGACATTCCAGCCTCTGGATTCAATGGTGAACAAGACTTTCAGCTGTGGAGAGAATGCTCTCAGCACTTCCTGGAAGAATGTGCACCTATGTGATGGGCAGTGACTGTTGATGACTTCTTTTTTAGGGGATAATAAATCCATAATGTTGGTAGTGGGTTGGATCTTTCTTCCCTGGCACTGTCACCTGGAAGCCCAGACTTAGTACCATGTCATAACTCATTCAGGAATTCATATGGGAGGTTTCCCAGTCCTAGGTAACATACGTGAGAATGGATCTGAGAAAATACAGATGCAATATATGTAACATGCTGAAAATGGCAAACAGGGCCCAAAGGATTTTGCACTTATACTTACAAAGAAGGCATCAATTATAGACTGAGGAGACACAAAGTCAAGTTCGGAGAATTCCAAAAAATTTTAGGAGCCCTCCCTTGGAAGGCCTCCCCACCTACCCACATTTTATTAGCAAATTCTTGGCATTTCACTTTTACAGCTCTACCCAGACTGAAGACTTTGAAAGGCTGTTGTACTGCAAATGCAAATAACATGAAGCAGTAACTCTATAGCATGAATGAGGTTTCAGATTCTTCCCAAAAGTTTTGTGGATGGAGAGCATGATGACAGACTCTTAGGGGCTTAGCGCATGGTTAGGGATGGCAGGGGATGTAATGGAAAGATTTTTTCTTTGAATTGGCTGCTCAGTGGCATGAAACAGGGTTCACCTATTCCCTTGTTGAAACTGGCATGAGAATAGACTTACTGGTCAATTCAAGAATTCACAGGCAGCTTCACCTTAGAAATGGTTATTTTTTGATCCAAGATCTGTTTGTATCCATACTGTTGCTTGTGACGCCTCTTTATGGCACATCACTGTACTTAAAGTGATGTGAGTAATTTCTGGCCTTTCTTGGTTTGATTCGAAACTTCTTAGTTAAGAAGAGAAGGCAGGGAAGGAAAAATGAAACAAAAATCTTTCTATTTTCTTTGGAAAATTATATTTCTTAATACTTTTTATTGATATTTTGATAGAAAGCTTAAGACGCCTTTAAGTTTCTCAGACTATCTTCGGTAGAATACTAATAACTAGTACTTAATCCATCATGTACCATGTGCTAGACACTGTGCTAAGCACTTTGCATTATTCAACCCATTTTACAGATGGAGAAGGTGAGGGCCAAGGTCATTATTAAGTAACCTGTCCCAGGTCACGCGGCTAGTAAACATTGGAACAAACATTCAAAACCATGTTTTCTTATGCTGAAGTCACCTTTGTCTCAATAATTCTATAGGACGTTATTAAGATGTGGAGTGAAAAAAAAATTGTCCTGTGGTTAGATAGGTCTGGACAATACTGAGTTAAAATTGAATCAAACAGTTCTTTATCTTCGACTATGCAGGGAATCTTTGAGAAGGAGAATGACATGTGCAACATTCTCCAAACTTATTCCACCCTGGAACTCATTTTTTTGAGGAGTTCTTGCAGAGGTACTGTTCCAGAAGACAGTTTTTGGGTGGTGGGGGGAATGCTTTCCTTGGAACCTGTTTTCTTAGAATTAAAGATGCTGCTGACCATTTGGAGTTGTTTTACCAGTTTTTACAACAAGCAAAGAATCCTGACTCTATCACCTGGTAGACATTTTACCCAACAAATTATCTACTAAATGAAAGGCTGAATGCAGAAATCTTTTATTTATCCTGGGTCTTTATACCTATGTTTATCTTTTCCTCTTGTCCACTTTCTTCACTTTTCTAGAAATGTATCATAAAATAAAATTCCCTTGAGTCCTCATGTTTTTGTTTAGTGTTTTTTTTTTCTTTTTTTGTGACAGAGTCTTGGTAGAGTGCTTTGGCGTCACAGCTCACAGCAACCTCCAACTCTTGCCTCTGCCTCCCAAGTAGCTGGGACTACAGGCACCTGCCACAATGCTGGGCTATTTTTTGGTTGGAGTTGCCATTGTTATTTAGCAGACCCAGGGAGGGCTCAAACTCTCCAGCCTCAGTGTATGTGGCTGGCACCCTACTCACTGAGCTACAGGCACCGAGCCTGTTTAGTGTTGTTTTTCTGGAATTCATGCTTTTCATAAAACCTCTTATCCTGTTATACCTTTTCATCTTAACTTCTATTTTCTCTCCCTTGTTCTCTCCTGATTTATTTCTCTTTCAAGGTTTCTATTTATATTTACACTCTTTAAATAAAGGCACATGTAAGCCAGGCACAGAAAAACAAACACCACATGGTCTTACTCATGTGGGAGCCAAAAAAAAGTTGATCTCATAGAAGTAGAGAACAGAATGATGGTACCAGAGGCCGGGAAGGGTGTGTGTGAGGTGGGAGTGGGGGATTCAGAGATGTTGGTTAGTGGTTAATGTACAGGTTTAAGAAATGAATTGTATTGTTTGATAGTCAAATAGGATATCTATAGTTAACGACAATGTATTTTATGTTTTAAAGCAGCTACAAGAGAGGATTTGAGATGATCTCAACACAAAGAGATGATAAATGCTGGAGGGGATGGGTCTCCTAAATGCCCTGATTTCATCTTTGCACATTCCATGCATGTAACAAAATATCACATGTATTTTATTTATTACTATGTAATAAATAATATGCATCAAAAAATTACAAAAAATAGGCATGTAACTTTTACTGTAATTATGAATCAATGAAAGACAAATCCATAATATTCAAAATTAGAACACACCAATTAGCATTCCATGTAAAATTCATTTATATTCTGATTCAAATAATGTATTAACTTTATGAAAATTTCAAATAATTCTTTTCCAAATTTTTAATTATTTGTTTTTTTAAAAGGGGCAATCTATTTTTAAAATAAATTATGCTCCCAATAAGTCTGAGCTATGATTACACTTTAGATCTCGAGTAACTTCAATGAAAATGTCAACTAGTAATTCCCAAATTTGTCTAATGATGGAAATCACCTGTGCTCATTGGAGATTCTTGGCTCCTACCTCAAGCTCACTGAATTTTCAACATCAACAGGCAAGTTTGAAAAATATCAGTGGACCACATGTTAATGACCCACAAACAGAATATTGCAGAAATAAATTATTGCATGTATTATGCTCTTCCTAACTTCTAAATGGAAAATGATTTATATTCATTGAAAGCCTTTGAGAATATCTGGTCTGATCCAAAAATAGGTAAATTACTGAAAATTTAGTGTGTATCTACATACATACATATAAATATATGGCTAATTATGGGTTATACAATCAAAATTTCAATAAAAGGAAAGGGCTGGGAAAGAATAGCAATTTATTTTTTTCCTAGAGTTTGAACTGTTTTTCTCTCTCTCTCTCTTTTTTTTAATATTTGGACAGCTTTTTTTGTTGTTGAGCTGTCAGACTGTTCCTGGTTACACTTGTAAGTCATTCCTGTCCATCTTAATGCCTCTGGGTTCACTGTAAATCATGGTGATGTGGAGTCATAGACTTAGAATAAGGAGTCCCCGACGGCTGCAGTTTGATTAGTAATGGTCGTCTGCCTAAGGGAGCGAGAAGTCACCTGGGTGATTCAGACTTGGAACATCTTTATGTTTATTCATATGTGTCTCTAGAGAAAATTTTAAAGTAAAGTGGAATTGACACTTAAATATTAGACCTCACAGGTGGCCTGTCTCATCTAGAATTTTTCTGAACATTGCATAGGGAAATTTGGCTTAGTCTGTTTTCTTGGGAAAGTACCAAATGTCCCACAGAGAAGATTGGACATGGATGTTGTCTCAATTTCATGAAGACTGAAGCATTTTTTCTTTTCTTTTGGAGCCCAATATAACTTCTTATCATTACTGTGTCTGAATGTTGATAGGTTCTAAAAAGTTCTAGGAATGAGCCCAGTGTAACCCCAATTTCAGCATGCCAGAATCTGAAATACATGGCTAATAGTTTTAAGAGATGCTTTGGTGGAAATGACAGATTTTCTTTTTAATGTTTTCCTTGTTTGAATTCAGATTTTTTTCATGGTAATGTAAGACAAAATGACAGTGATTATTGGGAACCAAAGTTAGACAATTTCTTTGGATCACCTCTCCCTTCCTAACCAACATGATCCACAACTGGAGGAAAATCTAGGGACATCAATCAATTCTGATCTTTGAGGCCATTAGGGTCTCTAATTTTCTTAGCCCTGGAGTTTCCTTGGGAAATGTACAGAGTGAGCCACGAGATGGCAGTGTTGCTCAGGAAATGAAATGGCATCAGCGGTCAGTAATGAGACTCAATTTGGGAAATAAATGGCAATTCCTCAGGTAAAATCTATAACTTAATTACTGATTTTACTGCTCTTCGTGAATTTAGGGAATTACTTAAATTGGTGGAGGATGGCTAGGTATAATACAAAAAATTTGGTGGCAAATGTGATGTGCTATGTAACCGTGTCTTTGTACCTAATAAAGGATTTATGCATTGGATCCCATGAAGGATCAGGAAGCATTTCTGCTAAAATAATTTTTTTGTTGCTTTTAATAATCCATAGGTCTCCATTATATAAGCCCTAACCAATCATCTTGTCAACTCAGAGTTCTTTTTTTTTTGCAGTTTTTGGCTGGGGCTGGGTTTGAACCTACTACCTCTGGTATATGGGGGTCAGTACCCTACTCCTTGAGCCACAGGAGCCACCCAGACTCAGAGTTCTTAATAATATACAACTCCATTTGTTAATGAATGTTTTGGATGTACGAGTTCAGACAATTAAGTTCTTGAACTTCATCCTAGAAAAATTGCTTTGTACCTCACTTCTGAATATCACTATGGTCACCTTTGAAGTACTCCCCTTGGGTAGCTATGCACTGATGCCACTGCCTAGTCTTCCCTTCTGAACTTTTCCGGAAAGGCCATCAGAACTGTTGGAGGTGTTGTGTTACCCTTGATGTCCTGAATGTCATCAAAATGTCTTCCTTTCAGTATTTCTTTTATCTTCGGGTAAAGAGAAAACTCATTAGGGGCCAGATTAGATGACTAGGGAGGGTGCACCAATATAGTTATTTGTTCACTGGGTAAAAACCCCCTGACAGACAGTGCAGTGTGAGCTGGTGCATTGTCATGATGCAAAAGTCATGAGTTGTTGGGCAAGATTTTCAGTTAAGGTTTTCCTGTTTCTCTATAGATGTTTAGTTGGCCTGCTATGCTTCTCACAGTCACCTGATAATTTTGATGCATAATTTGATTGATTTTTGCATTGTTTTCATTAGTTATGCTTGTTACTAGCCCCCCTGACCTGTTTTCATCAGTGACATTTTCTCTCCCTTCAGAAAAACATTTAATCCATTTGTACACTGAGGTTCTCTTCATGGCACTATCCCGTAAGCTTGGACTAACATGTCCCTGATTTCACTTCCACTCTTGCCAAGTTTAACAGGAAATTTCATGTTTGTTCGTTGCTCTAACTCAAGCTCTTGACATACGTGCAATAGCATACGAAAATACCCAACAACAACAATGAACAGCACTCAGCAAGACACCACCGCATAGTCATACAAACAGCTTCGAGACCCTGATATGCCAAGGTTATGAAACCTTACTGAGCTGTTTTTGTAGGGTGCTTCCGTAAGTGCATGGTGGTGAGGTCATAAACTTAATTGTCTCACCTCATAGCTCTTTGCACTTAAGCATGGAAGAGGAATAAGTAGGGGTTTCTTTCATGAACCTCTGTGATTTCCAAGATTTTTTTAAATGATTACTGTTTTACATGGCCCCAAATCAGTTTCAAGCATATAGTCTAGTTTCACCTGGAAGACAGAACAATATTGCTGAGTAACTCTCAAAGACAGTGCAGGGACTCACTGGCGCATTCGGAAGAGCCACAGTCTCTTGCGAGAGCAAGAAAAATTCATGGCTTTAGTAAAGACTATTTTTAAAAAAAATTATCTCTGCCGAAATAGAAATATTTTAACTCTAAGTTGTGGGTTTGATTGAGAGTAGAGAGCTGGGTATTTGTACCAGTTTCCTGGCTGAGCTGTGAGAGCAGCAGATGGCCGATGCTCTGGGTAAAAGGCAGGGCGTGAGGTGGTGGAGGCGTCTGGAAGGCACAGCTGTGACGAACACGCTGCTCCCCGCTGGGCTGGCTCCCCTCCGAACACGAACACGCTGCTCCCCGCTGGGCTGGCTCCTCTCTGTTTATACTGACGTCTTCCAGAACCAGCCCGAGGAGTGTAGGATTGGGTCTGCTCCACACAAACACACAGACATACTCCGACGTTTTACCACAGTCGCTGACAAGCTAATGAGGGCCTACAACATGGTTGTGGGCAATTTGACTGTGTCGTTACTTATTTTTATTTTATTTATTTTTGAGCTGGGGTCTCGCTCTGTTGTCTGGGTTGGAGTGTGGTGGCATCATCGTAGCTCACTTGGAACCTCAAACTCCCGGCCTCAAGTGATCCTCCCCCCTCAGCCTCCCGAGTAGCTGGGACTGCAGGCTCCCACCACCACACCTGGCTGATTTTTCTATTTTTATGTGGAGATGGGGTCTCGCTCTGTTACTCAGGCTGCTCTTGAACTACTTGCCTCAAGTTGTACAGTGCTGCCAGCATAAGAGCATGGTGACAAGTTCAAGATTTCATTGTTGACCTCGTAGTTCTTTGTACTTTAGCATGGAAAAGGAGAAAATGATGGTTTCTTTCGTGAACCTCTATGATTTCCAAGATTTTTTAATGATTACTATTTTGTATGGCTCATCTTGGCCTCCCACAGTGCTGGGACTACAGGTGTATGCAAAATATTCCACCTAGAAAAGCCTATTTCAGAGAGTGTTTAGAGAGAATCTATTCACACTGTGAGGTTTTTTTTTTTCCCCAATTTTATGTGTGCCTTTTATTAGGTTAATTTTGGTAGAGCTTCATTTTCTTTTTTAAATTAAATCATAGCTGTGTACATTAGTGCAATCATGGGGTACAGTGTGCTGGTTTCATATACAATCTGAACTATTTTCATCAAACTGGTAGACATAGCACACTGTGAATTTTTGAAGAAAAAATACCTCTCATTCCTCATAAAATATCTTCTCTTTAGAGCAGTTGAGTTGATGCCAGGTCTAAAATAACCCTCAGGCCAGAAACCTCAGGAGAAGGATGCTGCATGTGGGGCCCGTGGGGGGACTTGGGTCAGGCGTGAGCGGGAAGATCAGAAACCCCGAGGTTGACCATGAGGCCTGGCCTGGCCATATCAGGCCTGGATCTGGGGTCCTGGTCTCTCCTGAGCTCTTGGTTCCTGTCTCTCTTCTGGGATTTTTGCCCTAATGGGAAAGAACCCCTGACCGCAACTGCAACTGGACTTTCCTACCAGCAGGTGGGCGTTCCCTTTGTGCACTGGGAGGAAGGAGAAGGTGATTTAGGTGGAGGAAAAAGAAATCCGTAGAGGAGCCAGAGTGAGGGCTGTGTGTATGAAGGGAAATGGGGGAGGGAAGGGGGATGGAGGGGGAGAGAGGAAGAAAGCAGGATGGGGGGAAGAGAGAGAGAGAGATGGGGTGATGGGGAGAAAGAGAGGGAAAGGGAGAGAGAGATGGAGGGAAGAGAGAGAGGAAGAGGAGGAGAGAGGGAGGGAGTGAGAGAGACAGAGAGAGGGTAAGAGGGAGGGGAGGGAGGAACAGAGGGAAAGGGAGAGAGAGGGAAGGAAGAGAGAGAGGAAGAGGAGAGAGGGAGGGAGGGAGTGAGAGACAGAGAGAGGGTAAGAGGGAGGGGAGGAGGAACAGAGGGAAGGGGGAGGGAGAGACAGAAAATAGAGGGAGAGAGCGGGAGAGGGAGGAGGGGGAGAGAGAGATTGGCAGGAGTCACAGCAGGTGGCTAAGAAGAGTAAGTTACTGGGTAGGACTTGGGTCTGAGGACCAGCTTCCGCCTCTGGGGGCCAAACCGCTGCCTCCTGTCCCTCTGCTCCCGCCCTGCCCAGGGGCAGCTCTGTCGCTCAGTGAGATCCCTGCCCTGGCCTCTGGCCAGTCTGGTCAGGCTGTTTGGTCTGTGGAACTGGCACCCAGACCCAAAGCCAGATGTGCAGGTGGAAATCCCTGCTCAGCCCATGGCTGCCTCTGTGGACTTGTGTGACTTTCCTGAGACTCACTTTCCTGAGGGGTCTCAGGGGTGTTCACAAGAACTGAATTTGCAACAGTACAGATGGGAAGACTCTGGATACAGGGCTGAGAACCCCAAACTCCACAGAACATCAAGAAGCAGCTGAGAAGGAGACAAGTTGTTTCTTGCTGAGGCTGTGAAAGGCCTCACCTGTCTGTGTGTCCACGCTCCCCACGGCCACCTGAGCCCTTTCCCCTGAGTCCCGAGTCTCGGCCTCCAGTTCACCTGGAGGAGCTGCCCATGAAGGCAGGACCCATGAGAGCCAAGAAGAACCAGAGTTACAGATTTCCAGTGCAGGCTTGATCCTCCTCCTAGCTGTGTGGACACACATAGCTGCTCTTTTAGTAGAAAAAACAGTGGTTAAAAACTGTGCATGAAACAAAGAACTAAGCTGCGTGGTTTAAATAGGAAAGGAAGCAGAGACAATATTTTCACATAACCAGGGCAGTCTCTGGTCTGGCCTGGCCTGTAGCTCTGAGGACGTAAGGGGGGGGCTCCATTTCCTCTTTGGATGGTCAGTTCTCCGGCAAATGGATGTGTTTCCCAGGAGGTGTTTTGGCTAGTCCTGGCAGAATTCAAAAGCTAAAGGCATATCCTTTCTACTCTGCTAAAGCAAAAACTTAATAACACCGGGATGGTCCCAGCTTTACCCCCTCCTAATTAAAACACGTGACAGCAGAACCCTGCACTGATCGTGGTAGGGAAACTGTGCAGAAAATTTGCTTCAATGATGTGTTATTTTAATACTAAGTTGGCCAAATCCCTTGCCTGGCTGGACTCACTTTTAATAATTAAAAACTCAATTAACTCAGATACATAGGCACAGGCAGCGTGTGAGCTCGGGTTTCACTGGAGCCCGACTAGAAGGATGGCAGACAGTTTATGGGCTCTTTTTTTCCAACTCGAACCTGCAGGGCCTTGTGCCCCAGCCTCCGTCTCCCTGACGGCCGTGAGCTTTCTTCACAGCAACTTTAATCAAGACCAGACTGAGCCTGATGTGAAATAAGATCTGAAGGCCCCGAGAAGTCATCCTAATGAAACTCGAGCAGCTGGAACCCACAGACGGAGAGAAGCTGATTTAGAAACATTTCAATTCTCCATTTCCAGTCTATCTTAAAGGGAACACAGCTCAAGTCTTTTGGAGGCTGAAAAAGTTTCACGAGCCCTTCGGGCTGCCAGTGAACCTGAACCTGGCTGTATGTCTAGTTTAGGAAGTGAGAAATGACTTTGAGGATGATCCTACGGTTGGGTCTGCAGTCACTTGGGTACAAGGGGGTTTGCGTGTGGTTTTCTGTAAAGGAGCAAAGAAGAACAATGAACATGGTCACAGGTCAAGTCCTGTGTGTGAGTCTTTTCAGGACCTGATTTTAATTAAATCAGAGCAGCAGAGCTACAGTAGTGAGGCCTTGTGAAAACTGGGAAAGCTGGGAAAAAAGTGTCCTTGGCACAAAATGAAATGAGAAACAGGGCCTGCAGCTTTCACAGCGCTCTGTGGATGCTGGGGGATAGCAGGAGCCCAGGCAGAGCAGCTGCGCCCCCCACCCCCCCCCCCGCCTTGGTGCGGGAGGCCTTCTCTGCCCCACTCTCTGGTTGGAGTGAGAAGCTTCTGCGTGTCCAGAGCGGTGCCCATGGTGGGTTCTTTGTCCCAGACAGGGAGTCTTTCACGTTTATCTGCTCAATGGAAAGAGAACTGGCTGGAAAAGGTAAATCCTTTAGTCCTCCCCTTCCTGGGGCAGGATGTCGTCCCTTTATCACTCGTTACTTACGCAACGGAAGAGGTAAAAGGGCTCCCAGGCCTACTTCAGGTGAGGTCGCTTGGAGCAGCAGGTGTGGAAGGACGCAGAACGCTTTGCTCCCTCTAACAGTTCTGGCAAAGTTGCAAATGGCCTCTCCAAAATCCGATGTGCCCAGAAAGCCCCTGGATTTATGTATAACTAACAAGCTCAGCCTCAAGAACTCCTCTCATTCTCCCATCTTTGGGGAGTGGGAACTGATTTAGCCCAACCCACTGTAAAATTTGGTCCAATCCCAAATTGAGTTATTACTGTTTAGTGCAGCGTCTTAGGGAACAATTTCTTAGTGTTGCAAATATCTTCCTTCTGAGCCTACTCTTCTGCAGGTGTGTGGATGTGGCTTCCAACAACCCCACAGCGCTGCAGGAAACGGGTCTTGGGAGCTTGTGCTGGCCTTTGGGGATACTCAGCTCCTGTCTCCTGTGGTGTGACAGGTCCTGTCCTGTCCTGCTGGCACCTCTTCTGTGTTTGTGGACTCTACATCTATGGTCTAGTCTTTCCTGAACCTTGAGCCTAGACTAGGTTCTTTCCGGCCTTGCCCCCATCCTCTTGGAGGGGTCCATGGGTTCGCCCAGTTCCCAGCCAGCTGTCTACCTGAGACTGAAGGGCTGTGAGTGTACTTGTTTTCCCAAGAAGGTAGGCGCCTTGCCAGCCAATGATTTCAACCCAGCATTCCCCATGCCCAGGACACTGGGCAGGGGGTGGGAAGGACTCAGAGGGCAAAGCGAATCCTTTTTCAGCTTAAGCATTTAGCTTTATTGCCTTCCAGGCTGCTGCAACCCTGTACCTCCGAGGTATAGCAGCTGGTCCCACACGGCCTGGAAGGTAACCACTGCCCTTCTCCCCTTCAGCGGTAAGGAGATGGGACCTTCTGCGTATCTGACCTTCTGTGTCCCCAACCCCTGTCTCTTCAGTCTCATCATGTAACCCCTTTAGGCCAGTGATTTTCAGCCCATGTGCCGCAGCACACTGGTGTGCTCTGAGAGGATCTTAGGGGTGCCACGAAAAATTTTAAAGCTCATTAATCAAATTATTTTTGAAAGACATTTGAAGCACAGGAAGTATATATATTTTTTAATACTTTTTTGGATCAACATAATTTAAGTGTGCCTTGAAAGTTTAACTATAGGTTCAAGTGGGCTGTGAGATAAAAAAGGTTGAAAAATACTTTTCTAGATTTTTTGTCTCCTGACCCTCCTGTCAGACCAGTGGTCCTCGTGTCAAACTGCAGCTGTGGGTCTCTCTCTTTGTCTCTGTTTAATTCTTCTCTGCCTATTGGGGGTGTAAAGTTTTCTTTGAATTTTATAGACTCCAGGCTATTTAATTTTGAAATCTTGTGAAATATTATTTCTCTTTTTATGTAATATCAATACGAGTGAGATAGACTTCTCCTGCGGCAATTTTAAAGTGCAATATTTATTAGTAGTACATTTGACTTCAGTAGAAATAACATACGCAAAAGAAATTTCCCAACGACACAAACCCTACGTTTGTGAAACTAGGTATGGTCTAAATGTAGCAACAAATTATTGTAAATTTTAAATGAAAAGGAACTGATACGAATGAAATAATTTTAGTAAAATAAAAAAGTTTTAAAATGGCGGCTTTTAAAAATGGTACCAAGTAGAAAATTTGTCAAGGAATAAAAGTGGTGTGGTGAGGTTGACGGCTGCTGTATGATCTGTCTCCCCCGTTTTCTCAGTAGAATCTGGGGCAAGGTTCCTTGCTGGAAAACTGTTTCCTGGTGTTCCTGCTGTCAGGTGTGGTGACCTGTCTGTGTCCTGGCCAATGAGCTGTAGCAGAGCTGTGTGGTTGGGGTTCCTGAAGAAGCTTGTATGATGAGGAAACACTTTTCCTTTTCTTTCCTTTTCCTCTTGTCCTGGCTGGATTACCAGCAGCCTTTGGACCAGAACTGCCCTCACAGCTGGGCCTGGAGTAGTATGATGGAAGAGGCATGATTCTTGATAACTTCGTGGAAACATAATATTCTCATGCCTGAGGGCCCATAGCCAGACTTCTTTTATGTGAGAGAAAATAAACTCTGGTGTGACAGTATACTTACTTTCCTGGTCTCAGTTTATTCAGGACTAAATAGAATTCCTAAAAGATATACTGGCTTAATTAGGGTCTGAAAAATAGTTTCGAAGAGTCATCGATATGGCTGTCCTTCTGATTAAGATGTGTAGTGCAGTAGTTCTTAGTGTCAAGAGGTTGGGATGGAAATTTCTACCAGGTCAAGATGACAAAACGTCTTGTACTCTTTTAAAAGTAAACAGCTCGGTACAAGTTAAGGGTTTGTGTTATTCTTACCTCCTCTGGAAACCTCAGACAGATTCCATTTTCTGTCATGCCACTACTATGCAAATCTTGAATTGCAAATTTCTCTAATTGCAGAGGCTGCTGGGAAAATGCACACACAATGGGCTGCACATCTGTCCTGTCTGGACGCCCTGTCCTTCAGATAGGGGCAAATACCTGTGGTTTGCATTTGCCTGGGGCAGGTTAAATGGAACCAGCTGGGAGATTATGGTGGGAAATTCCTAATTGAACACAATGGTTTCATAACTCAGATGTTATCTGGAGTCTCCGGGACTTTTATGATCTAGATAAGAATGGCTCAATCTTTCACAAATAAAGACCAGGAAAGTTCCATGCCCAACCGAAATTCTGAAATTCACTGTCACCTCTGGCTCTATTTCCTGTGTCCTCTGAAGTCTCGTTTTGCACTCTGTGTCTCAAAGCTATATCAATGTTTCTGCCTCATAGTACCACAAATTCAGGGCCGCCTTCTTGATCTTTCTCCCCTAAACAATTGTGAGAACACAGCTGGAGGCAGCGATTCTCAATTGGCATGCTGTGGGACACTGGTGTGCCACGAGAGGGACTGAGGTGTGCAGCAAAAAATTTTAAAGATCATTAATTAAATTATTTTTGAAAGACGTTCAAAGCACAGTAAGTATATTCTTTTTTTTTAGCTCCTTTTCTGGATCCACATAATTTAAGTGTGCCATGAAGTTTAACGATGGGTTCAAGTGCACCATGAGAGAAAAGATTGAAAGACACAGCCGTAGTGGGATGTGTACCAGAGTCTGGGAGCTACCTGGGTGGTTCATCCCACCTCAGTGCATGGCAGTCAGCACACAATTACATATTAATTGGCCTTATTCATAAATGTATCTAAAGACTCCTGGCACTACTAGGATGTCTCACTAGCTCTGCCCACACCTCTTGCCACTTTGCTAGCTGTAATGCAAGTGTTTAGATGGGGACAGGCCAGAGAGTAACTTGGGCATTGAGGGCAGGTGCAACGTGACTTTATTTAGCTCACTCAGCTGGTGAACAAGTGTGGAAAGTCCGGCCTTACTCAGCTATGGTGGCTGGTGAGCTGAGCTATACAGGAGGTTTGAAGTCCACACAGGTGGAAGGTCCCATACACCATTTTACCCAGGGGGAACAAGAAAGGCAGGTGTCAAGCAGCAGTGACATAATCATGGCATCACTGTGTATAGTTACAGTTACCTAGAAAAAAACCGTGACTTCTGGTGGCACCGGAGGGGAGAAAGCCCAAACAATTTTGTCTGGCTCTTTACTAGGTCTTCTCTCTCCTTAATTTTTCCTTCTTTCTTAATTTCCACTTGCTTCCCAGGATTCTCCATGTTTTTCTAGCTCAAGTCTCTCCAGCACTTATGTCCAGCTCAGCACTGGACTCACCTCCTCAGGTTCAAACTCATCAAGATAATTGTTTGAATGAATGTGTTATTTCTTTAATTAAGCTGTCCTTTCTCTACAAGGCAGTAGAGGGTTTTAAAAAGGATTTCTTACTTCAGGTGTCCCTCTAAGAGGACACAGATGATAGTCATTCTGAAAGGAATCAAGAATAAAGCTAATTAGTGTTTTGATGTTCAACAGCAACCAGAAGTAGGTGGGTCACCACCCTAGGAAGCCAGAAAATGTACAATTGTCCCGCCATTGAATACCAGAAATGGTGGCAGAAGCGACCGAAGTAATAGAATTCTTGAGTGTTGGAATATGTTTTGAAGCAGAGCTAAGAACATACTTCCCAGGTTTTAAAAAGAAAAGAATTTTGTCTGCAAGGACTGGCTTAAGGGCAAATAGATGGGTCATTGTGAAGGGACCTTCTCAGACAGGGCACAGAGCTGGGCTTTGCCAGCCCCTTGCTTTTCACAGTAGGCCAGAGTCCAGGTGCCCTGGTCGTCCTTCCCATGGTTGGAACAAAGATGCCCTTATGAACCCACACCTCTCTGGGAGGAGTTTTCAGATCAACTCACTGAACTGTCCAAGTTCAAAGTTCCCCACACTCTAGTCAGGACTTCCCACGTGTTCAGCAAGTATGAGGCAGCAAGTTACTTTATCACCAGGATACTCCAAGACCCTGATGAGCTATTTCGTACTTACCGCTGAACTACCCATTTGTGCTGTAAGACTCCCAAGCAAGGCTGGTGGCATCTCTGGGAAGGGGGTATACCATTGGGGCCAGAAGGGACAGGACTGGGCTCCATACCCCAGAGAAGTAAAATTTCATGCCTTAATGGTGCCTTTCTACTTTGCTTTAGCCAATTATTGCTGTTATGAATAGAATGTTTGTGCCCCTCCCCCAGTTCATACACTGAAATCCTAAGCCCCAGTGTGATTGTATTTGGAAGCAGAGTCTTTGTGGGTGATTAGTTTAGATGAGTTCATGAGGGTAAGGCCACAAGGTGGGATTAGTGTCCTAATTAGAAGAGGAGGAGAGACTAGAACTCCCCTTTGTGTCTGAGAAGGCAGTTGGCTGTCCACGAGCCCAAGAGTCCTTACCAGGAGCCGAAGCCTCCAGCACTCTCATCTCGATGTCTCAGCCTTTAGATGTGGGGAATAAACATCCGTTGTTTAAGCCACCCCGTCCATCGTATTTTGTTATAGCAATCCAAGCCAAGACAATTGACCTGTGAGAATGCAGGCTATGATTGCCACACCCGACAATTTTTAAAGGAAAGCTGAAATTTTCTGGTATTTAAAACACTAGGCGAGCCAAATGAAACAAAGCTGTAGGCTGAATGTGGCCTCTGGGTCACCATTTTGCAACTTTTCCAGTAGTGCTTAAGAGTTCGGGCTCTAAAGTAGGGTAGGCCTGAGTTTCTTAAGCCTCAGCATTCATGAGCTGCATGTCCTTGAGTCATTAACTTACCTTCTTTGATCTGGGTTGGTTTTCTGAGCATAATAATACTACCCCACGGCGCGGAAGTAGCACAGTGCTAGACCATGTTAGAGTGAGCCAATCTGGAAAGCTAAATGCTGTATTGCTCCAACTCCATGATACTTTGGAAAAGGCAAAACTATGGCGACAGTAAAAAGGTCAGTGGTTGCTGGCGGTTCAGAGGGAGGGAAAGAAGGATGAGCAGGTGGTGCGCAGGGGATTTTTGTTAGTGAAGCTATTCTGGGTGATACTATACTGGTAGATACTTGTCATTATGCAATGTCAAAAGTCACAATGTGTCCAAAACAGTGAATTCTGATCTAACTGTGGACTTCAGTCAATAATCATGTGTCAATATCAGCTCATCACTTGGTTCAAGTGTACCACACTAATAGAATATGTTAATAAAAGGAGAAACTTGTGGGGTGGGTAGGAAGGAAGTATATGGGGAAAAACGTGAAAATAAACGATGGTTATTCATAATGATTATGAATTACGCTTATGTCACCTGGTTATTGTTGCATACCCAGGCACTCCAAACCTTAGTGATTTCAGAGTCACGTCAACAGCGGTGCCTGGGTGATTCTGACGATTTGAGCCTGGCTTGGCTGATCTCAGTCAGCTGCAGATCAACTAGCTCTTCTGGGTGAGCCTTTGTCACCTGGGGCTCTTGTCTGTGCACTGCATGCACCAGCTCGGCCTTGGCTTGTACGACGGGGCTGACGGACCCGGCCAGGTGCTCTCTGGTTCTCCACAGCTTCCATATTCCAGGGGCCACACAAGTTGCAAACTTCACCCAGATCTCCGTTTTGTCACCTGTAAACTGAGCATAATAATAATGAGCCGAGGTGGGGGATGGATTTTTCCTTGTCATGGGCGGAGCTGTAACATTGCGGCACAAAGGGCTGGGATGCAGGAAGACAGTAACTGTGGTCATTTTCGTTCAGATGGTCCACCAGCCGGGGAGTGTGGAAGTTTTCCTCTTACCGCACCTGTGACATTTCTCAGGGCCCTTAGGGTTCTTTTCGAGACCACATCACTGGCACTTTTTCTTTAATCTAGATGGAGGTTTGTATTGAAAAGTGGAACTGGACCAGAGCCTGTGATTTTAGTCCAGAGAGACTAAAGGAATTAAAAAAAATCACTCAAATGGATGTCTAAGTCTGTCCTGGAAAAACATGGACTTTAAAAAAATGGGACGGCCCTTGAAAGGTGTCAGTAAACCGGTCACAGGCCCTGCAGGCACGTGGCCACAGCTCTTGTTTTGTGTTATCAAGAGCAGTGGTTTTTGTTGCCCAGTAATATCGGAAAAAGAAAATTTGACTCCATTCACTACAATTTATGAAGGCCTAAGACACCCAAACATGACTCATGACCTTGGCTGTGGGAATAAGAGTAAGAGCTGCCCTGGAAATAAATATGACACAAACACTGCACTCAACTTGGCTCTGGGGAGTCAGTGACATTTGAGGGAGAAATGCTTGTACTACTCATTCTCTTGGGTTGTTGTTTATGTCTGTGAACAAGCAGTGTGCAATTTTACTGGAAAAAGTATTTTTTCTAAAACCCCAAACACCCACATTATGGAGAAATAGAGTTGAAAATTTTCCAGTTTTGTAGTTGAATTTAGATTCTTAGCTCTAAGAAAATATTTAGAACCATATTCTATTGGCATAGTCCCATGGTGTGGGACTTCAAAATGTCCCAAGGGAAGAACCCCAAACATCATTAGCTGTTGAACTCAAGCGCTGAGGCTGCCTCTGACCCACACGTGGCCAGCACACCACCCGCTGTCTGCCCTCTACCCCGTCTCTAGGACGCTCCTTCTGTCTCCTGGGAATGAGAAACTCTGGGTGTGCTGCGTACTCCAGCCTTTCTCTCCTTAGCCTACTTCTTAAACTCTTCCAGACAACTGTTGATTCTCTTCAAAATTCCATTTCTCCAAAACTTGGGAGCCAAACCTGGGCAGGTTTCCTTCCAGCCAGGAACCAGGGTAAAGGAAAAAGTGCCAGAATTGCTGCCTCTCTCCTGAGTCTTTCAATCTTGGCTGATTTTATATTGAAGGATGTTTCTAGAATATTTTTCTAGGGATAAGAGGAAGCTTGCTCTTTTTTCCCCAAAAGTTCACTGAAAAAGCAATTCACAATTCAAGCGTATTGATAAGAGAAATGTTTATTTACCAACACCACAGGTGTGAGGAAAATCACTGAGAGATTACCCAATATCAGTGTTGGTCAGATACAGGGTAGCCATTAAGTTCATGTGCAGTCGAAAACTTGATGGACACCCTGTATTTTTAAATGCATCTTTTAGAAAATGCATCTTTTAGAAGGAAGGGGAATGTGCAATGTGGGTGTGACAAGTGGTTTCTGGGGAGGAAGAATAGACGGGGAAGCAGACTGACTTGTAAATGAACCTTAGAGAGAAGTATTGTGTTTAAAATGATTGGGGCCACATGTGTTAGCAGTCTTTATTTTCTTTCCTACAATATAGTGAGACAACAAGGAGTAGAAAGGAGGTCAGTTGACCCCTTTGATCTGTTGGTTAGTCTGGTCTATGCAGACACAGGGAGAGCCCTTTCCAATGCTCTTCATCTTGAATGGTCTTTAATGCAAAGTATTTTTTTATACCAAGAAGTCATATTTTGGGATGAAATTTCTTTGGCTCCTTCATTTCCCAAAGTATATTCCATGGAACACACGTTCAGTGAAATGATTCTTAAGAAAGGGCTCCATGGGATAACTCCAAGAAACAGGGCCAGGCCTGTTAGTAAAGAAAAGCTCTGAGAAGTTTTCCAGTAAAGAAGCACATTTAATTTTTTTTTTTTTTAAATAATCCAGGGATTCCCACTTGTTTTCCCAGGGAATCTTTTTAAGAATAATAAGAATGACTGGGAAGAGTTTGGGAAATGCTGTTACAAATTGAAGTGGGACTGGTGAGGGGGGCTGGGGCATTTACGTTCCTGTCTCATGGGTATGTGAGCATCCCTTATCCTTGCAAAAATCCTTGCAAGATGTAACCTCTTCCTTCTCCAGGAGGGAGTCTTTGGTGCCAATGACTCTTTGCTATGAATGACAATAATATGCTGTGGTTAGAAAATGAAATAAAAAACCCAAATCTGAGCACACATATACACACACATGCCCACACCCACTGAAATGTTTTTTTCTCAAGGGTACATGTTTCCATCTGGCAATAAAGTGGGAATAAATAAACTACTTGCAAAGAAAAAAAAGACCAAGTTGGAGGTGCTGGTGGTTTTGTGTGGCCATTGTTGAGTATTCTCTTTTGAAAGGCTCAAACCTATTTTTGCTGTAGGCTGGAAAATTGTACATAAATTGAAACAAACAAACAAAATGCAATAGTTTTTCAATTTGCTTTTTAGCCCAGTGTTTGGTCAAAGAATCCTGGTAACAGCTACATAAATTGAACTGGTGCTTCTTACCCAGCCATTCCAAAGCTGGGCTTTCTCTCGGTGCCTGTGTTTAGATAGTTACTGGTTTTTGATTGAGGTGGGTGGGACTGAGTTGGGGCATAAGGTGACTTTGGTAATATTTAAAAAAAAAAGGATTGGATTAGATCAGATATTTTCAAACTGTTTTTTTTCCTCCTTAGAATCCTTTTCTTCAACGAAATCTTCTTTGAAAATCTGGACAAATATAAAAATAGCATCAAAGTAGATTATATTGATGGGATTGACATGGAAAAAGGGGCAGTGGTAGGGACAAGGGACTCAAAATCGGGGGGCTGCTCTTGGTCTCACCTCACACTGCAGCGACCCCCAAAATGACTTCTCAAAGTAGAGTTTGAAGCCTCCCAGATGAGATTGTTTTTTTGTCGACTGAAAATTCTAGTGTTTAATCTTTTTGGTGTTGTGAGAATAAATAACAACCAAAATGCACAAGAAGAACCAGTGTTTTTCACATGTTTTTGATGGAAACACCTAATGACAGGAAAGAATTAACATGCGATCCCACCTCATGATGCCCAGTCTGGAAGGGTAGCCAGAGACGTGCCTTTAAAGCATGATTTTCACAGCCCCTGCTTTATCTTAAAAGTTAAAATATAATTCCTATTGGTCTTGCTGGTCAGTAGATAAACTATTCTCGTAAGTAGGTAAATATTGGGAAGTGGGTTGAATTGAAGAGGGCTGACACTGTGCATCAGGTTGGCGTCTGATGTTTTTTACTCTCGTAATGTCCAATTTTGATAATCTAGATTTGTATGGAAGAGAAGGTAGACATGGCCATTGTGTGTTTTTCTCCAGCACCTTGGAATGAATGGATGCTTCAGGTAGATGTTTCCTTGAGACTTCCTATATTCATGTTGACCTTAGGTTCCTGGTGAGTGTGCATTGCCCTGATATTGGGCATAAAGCCATTCAGCACTATAGCAAACACAAAGTTGCCAAGGAGCATTGTGTCCATGTAGGGGGATGTTTCGTGGCATTGACCAGAAGGGATGCCTGTTTTCACAATGCAGCTTCCTTTTCAGCTTGGCCTCTCAGTGGAGGTGAACCTGTCAACACAGGTATTTACATGGACCTTCACATCTGTCCAGGACTCTGGACATGCTGTCTCTGAAGGAGGAAAGCAGACAGAGGGAACCCAGATACGGTAATGCTCAGGGTAGGAGCATGGGGAGTTGCAACGTCACAAAGCTGTGGTTCAATATTTTATAGTGTGTGTTGGAGAAAAGCAAAGACTTCCTTCTTGATGAGTGTCTCAGGAACAAGTCATATCTGTCTGTCATTAGAAGTAAGGACTCAGAAGCCAGCATGGACATCCCACTGTGGTCATCCCAGGACCCCAGGGAGATAGTCCAGCTCGAAGCAGATGATTCTGTTAGCCCTTTGTTAAGGGTGATAACAAACTCCTCAGAGGTGTGGAACCTGAACGATGCTGGAGCCCAGTGCTTGTCCTCAATACTCATTGCATGGAAGGGCGCTAGCAACCCCACAAGACCAAAGGTGACTTGGAGACAGGCATCTGGTTTTTGTTTTTTTCGTAGGTACATCTTTGTACTCAGAATCCAACACAAGTCGTGGCTCATAGTAGGCGCTTGTTTTACATATGAGAAATCTTTGCCTGAGATTTCACTCTGGTGAAATCTGGTAGAGCCAGGAATCAAAGCCTTGTCTTCAGGCGACGAAGCTCAGAGCCACCAGGCTAGACTCTTCCCATTGCCTCTCTCAGTATATGTTGGCAACCTCTTTCCAGCACCTCCAGTCATGTTCCCTCTGATGAGATATTGTTGGTGTGCCTTCTTTGCTTTACAAATACTTTTAAATAAATCACTTAGCACATAGACGTTTTGGCTGTGAGTTACTATGAAGTCTTACAAAATGGCAATGCCTTTCTGCGTTCTTTGTCTTTATTCATAAACGCTGACTGCCAGATTTTATTACTTTCCCTGCCTAAAAAATATTTGTGTCCAGACCCATTCTTGGCAGAAGGCAAACTAATTAGAAGTCTGCTAGTGTTAAGTTTTATGGGGCAAAATGCATTTTTAGTACAGCCAAGGAACTGAGTCCACCTTAAATATGAAGTGCAAAGTGAGAGGTGCCTCCTGGGCTGGCAAACACACGAATCGGGACGTCAGCCCTCAGCTTCCCAGAGGCATTGATGCTAAGGTGGACGTTTCCAGAAGAACCACACTGTGGTCCTTTGGTCTGTGAATAGCTGCAGGTGGGACCTACGTCATGGATCAAAGAGATGGGGGCATCCTCTAAATTCTGCCAACTGAAACATTCACAGTGCACCTGTTAGTCAGATAAAATCCAAAACTTGGGGGCAAACAGGGCAGCTAGAAGCACGAAATGAGTTTGGTTTTTACAAGTTCTGGGGGTAGGAGATGTGTTTTGGAAGCCAGATGATTCTGAAGTTTTCTTTAAATTGAATTCACTAGTTTTAGCATACTAGGCTCTGGAGTCGGGTTGTCTGGGATCTGCTTCCGTCTCTGCAATGAACAGTGATCCTGGATAATTGCATTAGCCTTTTTGTGTTTTAATTTCCCCCTCTATAAAATAGAGCTAATGATAACACTTGTCTTGCAGTGGTTTTTCTTTTTGCCAAGGCTGCAGTGAGTTACTACCTATAAAGTTGTTAGTGTTCTCGTATGTAACACACAACAAATGCCCTCTATCGCTGTTACCACACTTTGTAGGTCTCTTAATACTCTTCCATTTGAAGTCTGGTAATCGATTACTTAACTATTCAGGACCTGCTACATGATTTGAAGGGTCCACGACCAGATGAAAATGCAGGCCCCTTGGATGATAAGAATTTCAAGATGGCAACACATGGGGCCCTTTACAGTGGGGGTTACCGTGAGATTCAGGATGACACATGCAGAAAACAGACCCTGGAAATGAGGTATAGTAACTAGATGGTTTTGGTGCAAAACGCATGGTGCAAAATAAATTGGTACAATTTCCTATATTTGGAATAGTGAATGAAATTCATTTGCTTAAAAAAGCGTATGTGGGCACTTATAAAGAATAAACCCATGGGGCGGCACCTGTGGCTCAGCGAGTAGGGTGCCGGCCCCATATGCCGAAGGGTGGCGGGTTCAAACTCAGCCTCGGCCAAACTGCAAAACAGAAAAATAGCTGGGTGTTGTGGCGGGTGCCTGTAGTCCCAGCTACTCGGGAGACTGAGGCAAGAGACTCGCGTAAGCCCAGGAGTTGGAGGTTGCTATGAGCAGTGTGACGCCACGGCACTCTAGCAAGGGCGATAAAGTGAGACTCTGTCTCAAAAAAAAAAAAAAAAAAGAATAAACCCATGAAAGAGAATAAACTCAGAATTGTCCCCTTTCAAAGCTCAGTTTTGGGGCATCGTAATCTCCACTGGATTCACAGAGAAGACCAAAACACAAATGTCAATACGGAGAGGATACTTTCAGGTTCACTTTTTAATTTTCTGTTGCACCTGAAGACAAAGAAATGCTGGTGAAGGTAACAGTAAGGTAACAGTAACCGACACATTTGGTTTTCAGTTTTGCTCTCTTATTATCTGTTATTGTCAGGAGCTAATCTTAGCTTAAATTTCTCTACTTCGCATATGATTTTCTGGTAAAATAGACTTTTGAGCCATCAGAATAAAGAACCAAATAAATAACAAATAATAGCCTCAATGAGAAGAGCAAAAGGAAAATCAAAGTTCTCTTCATTTCTTGACATTTGATTCAGTTTTGGGATATACTGGAGGTCACAACTCCCGGAAACTGGCAATCAAGGGAAAATTGGATTCCAGATAAAAAAATGAATCTATGCTACTGGTGCATTGGCTAACATGTAGGTGTATATTAAATATATTTTAAAAAATTATATTTAGAAAACTCTTTATCCACTGTTGCCTAAAACTCTTTGAAAACAACATCTGCTATGAGTGAGGCAGTCATCTGTAGGCAAATATTTTTCGGCTAGATTGTGTAGATTTCTTTATACTATAAATGAGATTTAATAATTCATTTATTTTTTTTAATATTCCCTTTGTGTGATGCTTTCAATATCCTTTCTTTGTTTACTTAATAAGATCAAGCACAGTTAGCCACTCATTTTCACATGGGTGAAACAATTGCTTTTCGAAAAATAACAAATTATTTTATTTCTTTATTTGTTTGCCAGTGACTTTTGACATTCATTGTTTAGCGTTTGCTCTAGAAGAAAAGCAAGCAGGCACTAGGAAAAAAGAAAAAAAGCAGAGAAAGAACAAATAAATGTCTTGCAAATGTCTTGAACAGTTGATCATTATCTGTTAGGCATACGACAACAAAAAGAATTTTGATATACATATGAGGCTGTTAATAGTTTTAATCCACATTATTCAGTTGTTACAAGAGTAAAAATTCAGCAGGTATGTTGGAAAACTAGAACTGAAATCAGCCTTGTGTGCAATTAACCAAGAGATCTAAGAGAATCTGGATCTTTTTGTTCTTGGTTGAGGAAGCTGTGAGGTTTGACATATATGCTGCTTCTTCCCCCGCCCTTTTTTTACAACTGTGCATTTTGTATTGGATGGATGCACCCCCATAGCACATCTATTCAGACTTTTATTAATTAATGATATGCCTTGTTTTCAGTTTTTGGGCATCATTTCCCATACAGACTTCTTTAAAAATTGAACTTGAGCTTTTAAAAACAGCTTTACTGAGATTCAATTACAATAATCGGCACGT
This sequence comes from Arctocebus calabarensis, assembly GCA_963573935.1. Classification (NCBI taxonomy): domain Eukaryota; kingdom Metazoa; phylum Chordata; class Mammalia; order Primates; family Lorisidae; genus Arctocebus; species Arctocebus calabarensis. The sequence continues at coordinate 31,176 of CAUYON010028156.1, forward strand.
ATTTGAAGAGTACAATTTGATGAGTTTTGATACATGTATACTCCTGTGAAATTATTATCACAATCAGGATAATGAACACACCCACGAAACCCCCAGTTCCCTTCTGTCCCCTTCTTCATCCCTCCCTCACACTCCTCTCCACAGTCCCTTATTTGCTTTCTGTCATCATAGATTCATTTGCATTTTCAAGAATTTTATAAAAATGGAGTCATGAATTATGTACTCTTTTGGGGGGAGGCTCTGGTTCCTTTTACTCAATGTAATTATTTTGAGATTCATTCATTGTGTGTATCAATAGTATAATCCTTTTCATTATGTGGACCTACCACAGTTTACCTCGTCGTTTCATGACAAACATTGGGTTGTTTTCAGTTTGGGGCTATTACACATTAAAGTTGCTATCAACATTCATGTGCAAGTACTTATGTGAACTTAACCTTTCATTGCTCTTGGAAACTTAGAGGTGAAATGACTGGGTCTTGTGGTTGTTGGATGGTCACATGGTAGTTTAAGAAACCACTGGACTGTTTCCCAAAGTCGCACACCATTTTACCTTCCTTTGAACAGTGTATGAGAATTCCAGTTGCTCCATATTTTTTGCCAGTGTTCAGTAGCATGAGTCTTTCTCATCCTATCCATTCTAATAGGCACATAGGGGTACAGTTTTTGCATATTTCACAGGATTTTTTTCTTATGTAGACTACCAAGGTCATGCCATTTGTAAATAAAGGCAGTTTTACTTCTTAATTTTCAATCTGGATGCCTTTCATTTCTTTTTCTTGGCTGATTGCCTTGGCTAGAACCTCCAAATAATGACTAAAAGTAGGAAGAGTAGTCGTCTTTGTCTTGTTCATGGTCCAGGAGGGAAAGCATCCAGCCTTTCACCAGTAAGTATGAGGCTAGCTGTAGGTTTCTGTAAATATCTTTATCAGGTTGAAGAAGTTCCCCTGTATTTCTAGTTTATTGAGAGTTTTCTTTATCAGAAATTAATGTTGCATTTTGATTTTGCTAGATGCTTCTTTTCTTCATTTATTGATATAATTGTATGCTTTTTCTTTCGGTCTCAAAAGTTTTATTAGACATTTACTGGTTTAAAAAATCAAAAGAATGGGGTTCACTGCTTGCCTTTAAAGTCATTTTTTGTTACCTTTTAAAAATTATTATTTCAGGTTAAGGGAGGGTACAAAGAATTAGGTTACAATGTTTGCATTTGTTAGGTAAAGTCCCTTTTACAATTGTGTCCCATAACATTGTGACCATTAAGTGGGAACACACTCATTCCCCTCTCTCCTTCTCTCTCTCTGCTCCCTCATTCCCTACACCCACCATGAATTGATCTGAGTTTTTCTCTTTTGTGGGTGTGTATTAGATCACCTACTGGCTTCATATTACTAATGGGTACATTGGATTCTTGCCTCTCCATTCTTGTGATATTTTACTAAGAAGAATCTGTTCCAACTCCATCCAGGTTAATACAAAAGATGTAAAGTCTCCATCTTTTTAATCCTTGAATAATATTGCACAGTACAAATATACCACAGCTTGTTAATCCATTCCTGGGTGGGTGGGCATTTAGGTTGTTACCACACCTTGGAGTTTGTAAATTGAGCTGCAATAAACAATCTAGTGCAAATGTTCTTATGATAAAAATGATTTTTTTTTCTTCTGGATAGATGCCTAGTAATGGGACTGCAGAATCAAATCAGAAGTCTAATTTGAGTTCTTTCAGGATTCTCCAAACTTCCTTCCAAGAAGGTTGTATGTTTGAAGTCCCATGTATGCTTTAAGATGGTGAATTATACCAATTCTGAATGTCAAATCAATTTTCATTCCTGGGATAAATCCACTTGGTAACAATACATTATTCTTTTTAGTTTGGATTTCCTGGAATTTTTGCATCTATGTTCATGAAACTATTCACCTATAGTTATTGCCATCATATCTTTAATTTTGGTAATAGAGTAATGGTAGCCTCACAAAATAAGTTGGGAAATATCTTCTCCTCCTAGAATTTCAGGAAGAGTTTATAAAGAACTGATATTATGTCTTCCTTAAATGAGTGGCAGAATTCTCCAGTGGAGCGATTTGGTCCTAGTGTTTGCTTTATGAGGTTTTTAAACTACAAATTCAATGTTTACAATAGATACAGGAGTATTTAGGTTATCTATTTCGTTTTGAATAGCATTGCTAGTTTATTTCTTCCAAGGAATTGTCTATCACATCTAAGTTGTTGAACTTGATGGCGTAAAGTTGTTCACAATGTTCCCTTATTATTCTTCAAATTGATGTAAACTTCAGTGATGTCATCTTTCACATTCCTCATATCAATTACCTGTGGTTTCTCTTTTTTATTCCTCATATATTTGCCCATATGTTTATCATGTCCTTGGCTAGTATGTTACCAAGTCTCTTGGTAAACGGTTTGATGCTCCTGGGACTTGCTTTTAAGCTTTCTTAAAGTGATGTTTAGTTTAGGGCTAATTTTATCCCATTACTGAGGCAAAACCCTTCTGAGTACTTTGCCAATGTCCATGAAGTATGGGGATTTCCTTTCTGGCTGGTGGGAACAAGATCTATCTACTCCTGGCCTGGTGTGATCTTTGGGGCCTGTTCCCTCTGATCCTACCCAGTAGTTCTTTTCCCACCTTGCGGACCCTCCTCGTGTGTATGTTCAGTGCTCATCTAGAGATCCCGGTAGAACCCTCCTCAGGCCTCCAGACATCTGGCTCTATGAAGGTCACAGGTCTTTAGTGCTTTGCCCTGAAATTCTAGCCTCTATGGGCTCCCAGACTTTCAACTCTGTCTCCTCTACACAGAGAGATTGCCAGGTTGTGCCTGGGCTCCATCTCCCTACTCCAAAGTGTGGACATTTTCCAGAGAGTGAGCCCAGACAATCGAAGGGCTCACGTCATTGTTCCCCATCTCACAGAGATCACTAGGCTTTGTTACTTCATGTCCGATGTCTCGAAATCATTACTTCATGTGTTTTGTCTGGCTTTTTCTTTTTCCCTTCTTATTTCAAATAATTTGCCCAAAGGTAATATGCCCAACGTGATTCCAAGAAGGAGGGTAAATCTGGTTCACGTTCCATGTTCCACTTTGGCTGGAAGAAGACATCTCCCACATAAATTTTTAGATTTATAAAGGCCAACATTTACTGAGAACTGTGTTCTGGACATGGTACAAGGTAAAATACACTATTTTAGTTAATCCTTTGAAACAAAAAGGAAAAGAGTAGAAAAGCAAATAACAGCAAAAAAGGAGAACTATTAATATGGAAGAGGTACTATTATAATTCCTATTTCATAAATGAAGAGATAGGGTGCAAGGAGATTAAGCAGATACGTGGTGACACTGGGATTTGCCTCCAGGTGGCTTGCCACCAAAAGCTTGCTCCTAACCAGTGTCTTCCCACACCCGCTACATCTAGTTCTTGTGGCTTGAAGGAAACTGTGAATAATTACTTGTCTTGTCCAATGCCCAGTACCATAGAAACTTTCCATAAAAAACCTCACTTTCCATAAAACTTTCCACTTTCACTTTCCATAAAAAACTTAGTCTCAACTTCCCATCCTCCTTCCGAGGAGTGCCAGATGGAGAACCCTACAGGCTCCATGATTTTAGAGACTGATTTCAGATTTCCCTTTTGTACAGATTATCAGTTAATTTGGGACCCTGGCTTTTTCTCTCTATTTATAGTGATTTCAAATTTAGATTGAGAATTTACAAAAAAATAAATCTACATCACAAACATTTTGCTTTGGTCAAATTCTTTAAAATAAGAAGAGAAAAAAGAAAAGAAAAGCCAATAACTGTCTTTGAAAGGTACGTGAGGATGTGTCTAATGTTTGAAATGGAAGGAAAAGGGGACCCAGACGTCAAGTCAACTTTCAGCTTTATTACATAAAGCACGAAGGTGTCTCCACCGAGAGGCCTATTGCCGGGTGTTTACAGTGGCTCCAAGAATCTTCAGTGAAACTCCATGAAGGAAAAAGACATTCACAGTAACAAAATTGACATACAAACAGAGACAAGTTTGTTACGTAGGGGAATATTCACATATGATTTGTGGGGGCTGATTCCAGGGCAACGTCTATAAAGTTCCCAACAAACAAAATGAGGAAGTGTTCTCACGTATGAGTGGTGGACATCGATAAGCCCTTGTCTAGTACTTATATATAATCTTCAACTCTCAGTTTTAAGGTTTAAACTTGTTTTCCAGTTTCCTTTTTCTGTGGCTTGTGCGCACTGAATTTTAATTACACAATTAAAATCTGTTTCTTTTTGAAGAGAAAGAAATATAAATAAGCAAAAAGAAAAACATCTTATTACTAATTACTAATCACAGTGAACAGATGGGTGACTATCGTGATGGTGTTTACCTTACCCCTGTATACATAGAGTGCGTGTATACTTTATAATTCTAGGACAGTCTACGATGCCGCGACACAGGAAACCCTAATGTATTTGGGATCATGGCACAAGAAGGGGGAAGATTTGATACTGCAGTTGAATTCTGGTTTGGAGGGACCCCTTCCCGAGGTGTGATCTGCACCAATAAACTGACTTCTCCCCAAATTCTGACATGTGAGACATCCCTAGAGATGACATGCCTGGATTTATGATTGGAGAGAGTGACCCTGTCTATAAAAGTCCCCAAGGGAGACTCAGGCTTCAGCCTGGGCTGGAGACAGAGCAAGGCTTCCCAGACGCGCAGCTGTGCAGGTTACAATCCCCGAAGCCCTCTAACTGCGGTGATTATAGAGACCAGTTCTCTCCCTGGGTCACGTGTGTGCTAAGCAGGCCCGAGTTTTCATCGATTGAGAAAAACTTTTACAAAGAGTCTAGATGGAGTCTAGTTAGCAGAAGAGAAGGCTTTACATTAGGGTGGTGTTTTCCGACCTTTTTTTATCTCAAGGAACACTTGAATCTGTAGTGAAACTTCCGCAGTACACTTAAATTATCTTGATCAAAAAAAAAAAAAGAAAAAGAGTAAAATAAAGAATATACTTACTGTGCTTTGAACTTCTTTTGAAAATAATTTAACCAATCCTTAAAAATTTTCAGTACACCTGAGTTCCCTTCATGCACACTGGCTGAAAATCACTGGATTAGAGGCTTCCATGCCATTTGGCTAATTCCCAGACAATTGACATTTTTGGTTTTTCCATTTGGCATACTTGGTCGCATACGAAGAGAATATATTTTGACCGATTTGTTTTTATTTTTCTATTAAAACATTTTAAAATTAATTAACTAATTAATTAGCTAATTAATTAATTTATACACCAGGCCAGACCCAGGATCTGACTGATGTAAGCAAAAAAGGAAAGTTCTCAAAGGCAATTGCTGGCAAGGGGAGAGAGTGAAGTTCAGCAAACAGGCAGCAGAGCCACCAGGCTGGGAGAGGATGCTGGAAAACCACGTGCCAGGAGTGACCTGGTGAGCACCTGCCTGTCAGCCTGTCTCTGGCACCAAAGGCCACTCCCACACCCCAAGAAATGCAGGGCTAGTGGCAAGAGCACAGCGGAGGTCCAGTGTCATCTGGGGGAATATATAAAAGTTATAAGTAAATTATGAATCAAATGAATAATCTGTTAAATAAAATGTCATATCCTCTTTCTTTGATAAATATACATTTATAATCAGCTGTAAGGTCAAGTTCAAATATCAACTCCTTAGTATTCCGTAGGTGAAATGCAGCCCCTGACCCCACCCACCTCCAGCTCAGAGCACACCCTCCTTCAGCCTGATATGCCACCATCTATATTCCCTGCAAAGCCAGCTTTTGAGCTCAGTTTGGGTCTAGATGTATGAGAATCTGCTATGAAGATGGGCACTGGGAAGCACGGGGTCTGGAAATGAATGGCTTTGGGGGCCATTTGGGCACCTGGGAGTGGGGTTAGGAAGCAGGGCTGGAGTTTAGGCTCGAGAGGGATGTCCTGCTGGCCTTGTAGACTCTGTGCTCCACAAGGAGAGCACAGAAAGGAGGTCCAGGCCAGGATTCCCTAACCTGGGGCCTAGGAGAGGGTTGGACTCCAAGGACAACACTGACCCTGCCAGATCCCCTACGGCTTGCTGTTCTTGCAGCTGGACGTGGCTGCGTCCCCAACAACACAGATTGGCCTCGGTCTTCCCTCCAGCAACCCTGCAGGGGTGAATTAATGGCTGAGCTGAGATTAAACACCCAGCCTTAGCCCCAGAAGGGTGAGGTGGAGGTGGGAGCAGTGGAAAACAGAATCTTATCAAGAAATGGTGACTGCCCACAACCCCCAGATTGAATGAGTTACTTCTATTTTGTTTTCCGTGTTTTTACTTTTTAACAACACATTGAACCTGAGAATGAATGAACTGCTTCTAAACATGTTCTACTCCAGAATCTATACCATTGTTTTGAGAAAAAATATAAGTGGGGTCATCAGTGTTGAAAGTTGTCAGAAAAGAAAACAGACAAGGGATTATCCTCCATGGGAAGCGCATGAGGAGGGTCCTCGTTCCTGTTCCTTTTCTCTGTGTTGGACCTGGGCCCTCGTCCCGCAGGCTGAGAGGAGTGAGACTGCCCCTCCGCCTCCAGTCCGTGTAGTGGACATTTGCTGCTCTTGTGCCTCGAGCATCCAGTTCCTCTTTCTTGGTTCCACAACTCCCTTCACCTGGCAACAACTTCCCGTTGGTTGAGTGTTGTTGACCAACCCCTAATGCAGAAGCAGGCACCTGACCTATTAGTCCGGCCCGCTCGGAAGATCACACACTTGTGCCCACAGTAATTCGTGCTTGGGTGTTGGAATCCCTCCTCGATCATGGCTGTAGACCATCCTGAACTGCAGGTGTTTAAGACGGAGCTATTCAGGAAATAGGAGTTTGGGGATGGAGGTCCTGGCATGTGGGTGGGTCAAGCAAAGTTCCCTCCTGGAGCCTAGGACCTGCCTGGGCAGACCCCTCAGCCTCAACATTAAGTCAAAGCCAAGGTGCCGATTCTTCTTGCTGAAGGCCAGATTGTGCCACGTCTGTGTTCAGATCTATTTGGCCAAAGGACATAGTTCCGTGGTCCACGTTTGTAGCTCACTGGTCTCCAGTGACAGAAACTTCCTAGTGGTCAGCATGTGGCTTACCATACCACATTACCATACCACCACCTATGTCCATCACTTCACTGCATGCCTCAGTTTCCTCATCTGTAAAAGGAGATGATCTTCAGCCTTGAAAGGGAAATAAAGCCAAAGCGGTGAGGGGGGTTTTGATGTTCGTGGGTATTTTGTCTTCAGATGAAGTCCTCAGCCCTTGCAACCAAAATGGGCTTGATGGGATGAAACCATAAAGCCTTGATCTGCTCCCACCAATCGCCCAGGAAGTCTGCCCCTTAGCTTCACAGTCGCGCTTGCCCATGCTTGGCGGAGTGCGCCGTGCATGGCTGTGCTCAGACAATAGTGCTTAACTGATTCTTTTTGTTGACCCTGAGCTATTTGGTTCAATTCAATTCATACAACAAATATGAGTTATTATGCTTGGTGCTGGGAGGCATATGTGTGATGAGTCACCATTGCCCTGTAGAATGTGCTAGAACAACTGAGATAATCCTAAATGAACAAAAGCAACACTGCTACCCACGTCTTCTCATTAGGGAAAATGGATTTGCTTACTTCTGCAGATTTATTTTAATGGAAGTCTGTAATCCCTCTGTTTTTCCTCTGGCCAGCAGCCAGTATGCTCCTGACAACCTCCCCACAGAGGGTTTTCCTTTGATTTGTGAGTGAGCAGTGCTCTGATTTTATTTCCCAGCTGAGACCTGCCAGGGTTTCATGTTCCCCTCCACTGCTGCACCTCCTGTCCTGGACCCTGGGAGTCCCTACCCCTGCCCTCTCGGCTGGCTATAAGGCTGCAAAGGCACCCCAAGTCCCAAAGCCTCCAGCTGCATTTAGCCTGACTCTCTCTCTCTTTGGGGTTCCTTCCACATGGGAAAGTTAGGCCTCCTCCAAGGGTGTTTTGAGAAAAAGAGAGAGAGAGAAGAAAAAATTTTTTTTTAAGGAAAAGGTTTTACTAGTATAAGGCAGAGTCCTTTTAAAGGACACTGGGCTTGGTATTTGTTTCCTTGGATCTGGAATAGAAAAGCCCTAATTTAGCAACTCAACAAGTTGTTCTTCAAGTACCTAGGCCAAAAGGTATAAGCATCACTGATATAAATAAAAGTTAATCTTTGTGTGACTAGCTTTGTGTGTGCTTTTACAGGCGCCATCTTATGTTTCTTCAACAGATCTGCAAGGTAGGACTATTACTATCTACTATTACTGTTAGTAGTAGTATTCCTATTTTATACACAGGGGAAGAGAGCTCAAAGCTTGTCTGTGAGTACATGTCAAATAGTGATATGAGCTAGCACACAAACTCAGGTTTCCTGACTACAAATCTCTTGCATGATTCCAATAATTCACAAGTAAAAATTAGCAGGTTTAGTCACTTGTGCCACTATTTTCACATTACTGTAACAATCATGTATCATAAAGTATTCACCTTGCGACAAGCACATGACATCAATATGAGCCCTACTCTGCCTTGTTCAGCCCCTCTCACACCACCATGGGCATTTCCACTGCACACATCAATGGTACCAACTTACACCATTTTATTCTATATGATTGCACGGAATATCAGCTCCATGAAGGAAGGAAGAATACCTGATTGTGCTCACGTTGAATTCTCCTGTCGAGTCCTTGGCTCAGTCACATGTGGAATGAAGGAATGGAAAATCAAGGCAAGGTGACCAGTGTTTGATTTGGGGCTCTGCTCCAAGTAAGAAACTAATGAGGCCTGTGAGAAGCTGAAGGCCGGGGAAAATATTCATAAATATGTATAAAGGTTGTGATTGGACCCTTTAGTTAGCCAGGGAGGAAAGCAAAGTATCCTTTCCAATTTTTATGAAATTGAGTGCGTGTGGCTCTTACTCTTGGACAGGCCCTTCTATTTTCCTTTGCCTTGGCTGGGATTTGTGGCGGGAAAGCAGAGGCAGGTACAGAAAGGCAGTGTGGCCCTCAAATCGGGGAGGCCTGCTGGGGTTGCTTGAAGGCCAGAGGGCACAGGCCCAAGTCCAGGCCAAAGTTGATTCATTGATTGAGGTTTCTTTTGTTGTTTTTTTTTTAGAGACCGAGTCTTACTTTGTCACCTTTGGTAGAGTGCCATGGCGTCACAACTCACAGCAACCTCCAGCTCTTGGGCTTAGGTGATTTTCTTGCCTCAGCCTCCCAAGTAGCTGGGACTACAGACGCCCGCCACAACGCCCGGCTATTTTTTTGTTGCAGTTTGACTGGGGCCGGGTTTGAACCCGCCACCCTCAGTATATGGGGCCGGCGCCCTACTCACTGAGCCACAGGTGCCACCCCATCGATAGAGGTATTTATGGCAGCACCTGAGAGTTTGGGCACATTAGCTATCTTTTAGTGACACCAATAGGAAAGAAAATTCTTCCACTCCGGATACTGTCAAATCCAATTATTTTTATTATAGGAGAAAGAGGAAAACTCCTCTGTGTTTGGAGAGAATGTATCACAAAGGGACAGTGAAATACCCATTGCGCGCTGGATCAGGTTTTGTGTTTGCTGTTCACTGCTGGCTCCCTGGATGACTCCACAAACTGAAGTGAAAAAAAATTATCCAGGGGGTGGCTCGGCGCCTGTGGCTCAACAGGCTAAGGCGCCAGCCTTGTACACCTGAGCTGGAGGTTTGAATCCAGCCCGGGCTGCCAAACAACAATGATGACTGCAACCAAAAAAAAAAATGGACAGGCGTTGTGGTGGGCGCCTGTAGTCCAGCTACTTGGGAGGCAGAGGCAGGAGACTCGCTTGAGCCCAGGAATTGGAGGTTGCTGTGAGCTGTGATGCCACAGCACTCTATCCTGGGTGACAGCTTGAGGCTCTGTCTCAAAAAACAAAAAACAAACAAAAAAATTATCCAGGGCAGTGCCTGTGGCTCAAAGGAATAGGGCGCCAGCCCCATATAACGGAGGTGGCGGGTTCAAACCCAACCCCAGGCCAAAAACTGCAAATAAATAAATAAAAATAACCAATAATAATTATCCAAAAATGTATTGTCAAAAAGGGGACCAAAGCACTCATTTATTTAAGGACACTCCTGGGTCTAGTATTAAGACAAAAATAAGCTCAAGATCAGTCCTCATCAAAGACTTCCTATTAACTGAACATGTGTAAGGGTCAAGGCTTGTTCAGAATGAGCTAGTTACATGCTCTGTTCCCAGCATTTAGCTTAGGGTTCTCTTGGGAATTGACCAGTGTCAGTCACACTCTTTGGTTCCTCTCACCTCTGGGACACCAAATAGCGGAATCACCTTGAAAGCTGCCGGGCTGAGCGCTCCTGAGGCTGCTACCCCGAGGGTGCTCGGAGAGGGCTGTGGGTGAGCCCAGCCTTTATCCCGGCTCCCTAGCACCAGCTTGTAGACTGATAATTGGCTTATGGTGTGTGTTTTAACTCTTTTTTTCAAATAGTCTTTAAAAAATTTTCAAATTAATATGAGGGTACACATTTTTAGGTTACAACGTCCTCGCTTCCAAGGTAAACTTCAAAGTTGTAGAAGAGCCTCCCCCGGGGGGCGCGCTGGACACTTTGCACTGTGCGGGTTAGGTGAGATCCCGCTAAAGGCCCTCCCTCCTGTCTCCCATCCCCTCCCCTTCCCCTCTCCCACCTCACCCCTCCCCCTTGCTAGATTATTTTTGTGTTTTATGTGTTTTCACTCTTCAATGGCATCAAGTTGTGAGAGCGTAAGGCGGCTCTCTCCACAGGAGAACTGCCCGGCTGCAGGGATTGGACAGGTGCGGCCCTGCTCAGGACTGCCCTCTTGAGGCCATGTTCACCTCCCGCCTTCCATTCTATGTGGACCACGGGTCTTGGTGACTTGACTATTATGCAAAACAGCTTTAAACCAAGGAGCCTAGACAGCAACGTTCCACTTCTGTCTTCTGCTTCCTGCTTCAAGGCTTATGCCGCCTTCATCCACCTCCTTTCCTACTGATCTGTTGGTCAGTTACTTTTTTCTGCAATGGGTATGAGTAAATTTTAATAATCGCAGCTATTTACTGTAGTTTGAAACACAGAAAGCAGATGATGTGATAGGCCTTGTTAGTAGTCCTCCAAGGCTCAGCGCCTGTGGCTCAACGGGCTAAGGCACCAGCCACGTACACCTGAGCTGGTGGGTTCGAATCCAGCCCGGGCCTGACAAACAACAATGACGGCTGCAACCAAAAAATGGCCAGGTGTTGTGGCGGGCGCCTGTGATCCCAGCTACTTGGGAGGCGAAGGCAGGAGACTCGCTTGAGCCCAGGAATTGGAGGTTGCTGTGAGCTGTGATGCCACAGCACTCTATCCAGGGTGACAGCTTGAGGCTCTGTCTCAAAAAAAAAAAAAAAAAGAAAAGTAGTCCTTCAAAATCCATTCTCAACAGCACCCTCAAGTTTTAGGTGGGCACCAAGGCTGCATTTTCCCAGCTTCCTCCAAGTTAAGGGCGGCCATGTGATAGAGACCCACTCAGTGGGCTTTAAGTAAAAGAGCTATGTTCAGTTTCTATGAAGAGGCCGTTAAGGAAGAAGTATACCCTACTCTCCTGCCTCTTTCCTTTCCCTCCTGTAGACAGTGGTGGAGTTTGAGCAGCTGTCTGGGAGGTGGTGACCCATTCTAGGAGTGGCACCTTCTGGGGGCGAAGTCAAGCAACCCTGGTACCAACCAGACAGGTTCCAAAATATGCCAGCCCTGTATTGCTGATTTCTGAACTGTGCTACTTGAGTCAGAACTAGGCTTCTATTTTATTTTTGCCACTGTTATTTTATACTTTGTATTATTTGGAGCTCAATCGTGACTGGAACAAACTTCAGAATATTTTTTTTTTTAAATTAAATCATAGCTGTGTACATTAGTGCGATGAAGGAGTACAATGTGCTGGTTTCATATACAATCTGAAATATTTTCATCAAACTGTTTAACATAGCCTTCATGGCGTTTTCATAGTTATTGTATGAAGACATTTGTATTCTGCATTAAGTAAGTTTCACCTGTACCTTTCTAAGATGCACTGTAGGTGTGGCCCCATCGAGTAGAATAATTTTTTGACAAAAACAAATCCTATTGAGATTTCAATGGGGATTTTATTAAATTTGTATATTAATTTAGGGAGAATTGACTTCTTAACAATATTGTCTGCCTATCCAGAAACTTACTCCATGCTTTAATTTATTCATGCCTCCTTGTAAACATAAAACAAAACAAAATCTTTGTCATTTTCTTTGTTTTCTGTGTTGTGTGCATCAAGTATATGCCTGAATCACTCTTTAAATCCTAATGTGAAAATAAATTCAAGTATTATAGAACAATGCAGAAGTATAAACCCAAGGTGAGCCTAAATAAAGGGAAATAATCCCTCTTTAAGTTGAACTTTCTGGTTTATTTTAAGATGTCATGAAATTTCTCCCTTCATGTACGGCTACAGAAAAACAGTGAACACTCCAGTTTTCCTCAAAGAAGCCTTTTTTTTTTTTGAGACAGTCTTACTTTGTTGCCCTCCATAGAGTGCTGTGGCATCACAGCTCACAGCAACCTCAAACTCTTGGGCTTAAGAGATTCTCTTGCCTCAGCCTCCTGAGTAGCTGGGACTACAGGCGCCCACCACAACGCCTGGCTATTTTTTGTTTTCAGCAGGCCGGGGGAGGGTTCGAACCCACCAGCCCTAGTGCATGTGGCCGGTTCTTTACCGACTAAACTACAGGTGCCACCAAGAAGTCTCTCTCTCTTTTTTTAAAGTTCAAGAAAGAGTGATGTGTGCATTTTGGGTATATATGGGCTGGGGGTGGTGGTGGAATGTATAAGCTTTCATTTGCTTGCGAGCTTCACAGCTAAGAACACAGCTTTGCAATCAGCAAGCTGGGCTTGTGTAAGTTGCTAACAGAGATTAGACTACAGACCAGTCACTCGTCATGGAGCCCGAGTTTCCTCATGTATCCCTTGGGAATGATAAAAATACAAGCTTGAATATTTTTAACAACTTCGTAAAAATTGTTAAAGATAATGAGTGTTAAAATGCTTTATAAATTACGGAAGGCTGTTTAAATGTCCAGAATGGATTATCTTTTGTAGTCACAAAATAGCTTATTCATATTATGTTCAGCCATGATTTATAAAAAGAAAATTTTTTTTTGGCTCGGTGCCCCGTAGAACAGTGGTTACGGTGCCAGCCACATACATCGAAGGTGGCAGGTTTGAACCTGGCCCGGGCCAGCTAAACAACAATGACAACGGCAACAAAAAATAGCTGGGCGTTGTGGTGGGCACCTGTAGTCCCAGCTACTCAGGAGGCTGAGGCAAGAGAATCGCTTATGCCCAAGAGTTTGGGGTTGCTGTGAGTTGTGCTTTTTCAAGTACAAAATCATCTGCTGAAGATAAAAAAACCTGCATGAAACGCCCCCTTCCCTGCCCTGGTTGTTTATTGAGGAAATCATGGAATAGATACTTCAATAGTAGTTGTGAATGAATATTTTTCAATTCCCGCAGCACTGGAAGTGGCAGAAGTATGTATGAATATAAGTACAGCTGTCCCTCTGTATCTCTGGGGGGACTGGTTCAGCATTTCTGCAGATACCAAAATCCACGGATACTCAGGTCTTAGTGGCACGATATTTACATATATCTACATATATCCTCCGGCCTACAGTACTTTAAATCATCACTGGACCACTAATAATACCTAATAGAATGTAAATGCTACGTAAATAGTTGTTATGCTGTATTGTTAAGGAATGATGACAAGAAAAAATTCTGAATATGTTCAGTAAAACACAACTTTTTTCTAATCTTATTTTAAACATTTTGATCCTTAACTTGGTTGAATCCACAGATGTGGAACCCCTGGATACAGAGGGCTGACTGTGATTCATTTTACCTATTCTGCCTATAGGTAATGTTTTGAAGATTTTTTTTTTCTGAAAGTGATAGAAACCTCAAAACATGATGGCTGAAATACAAGGAAATACAGTACTTCGGAAATAGTTTGTCCAGAGGTCAGACAGGACACAGGCTCAGTTAACCCATGTGCTCAGTCAGCCAGGATCCAGGTTCTTTCCGCCTTTCCTCGGTGCTGGCTTCCTCCTGGGTCCGGTAGTAGGAGGGCCGCACCTCCAGACATGGCAATGTCGAACGAGAAAGAGTCTGTGTCTTGTTAACACTCTGCCTTAGGAGCGAGACACCCTCCCCACCTTCCCCCTCTGACTGATGACCTCTAACCACATCTTCTTGCATGTCCAGTCCTGAAATTCACTGGGAATGTCAAAGAGATTTTTTTTTAAATACATGTATTTTATTATTCTTCATTACATTATTCCCCCACCTCTACCCCCCCAGTGGTACGACAGAATTTATTTACAGAAAAGAATACAGAAAACACTAAAGCTCCTGGTAGAGGGAGAGAATTCTAGTGGGGAGAGAGAAGCTCTCTCCGTTTCTCTCTGGGTCTTTCCCCATCTCTTCCTTTAGGCCTTTAGTCTCAGGGTATATATAGGTGTATGGGTTCCTTGGCCAGGAAATGAATGAATACAGTGTATCAATGAATGGATACAGTCCATTCATGGAAATGAGGCCTAGGAAATTCACAAGAAATTGACCTAGGCATAGAAAATGGGGGTTCCACATTTAGTCCTAAGTGTAAAGTGAGGGAGACACCAAGGCACAGGTGTCTCCTTGGCAGTTGTCCAGCCTTTTTGGCAATTGGAGCCTCTGGTGGAGGTTGGAGGTCCCCCTCCTTGCCTGTCATCCAGCCCGCTGGCTCTTCAGCTGGCTGCCGCAGCACCGACACC
>CAUYON010028161.1:0-16092 GCA_963573935.1 Arctocebus calabarensis
AGACCTGGAGAGAAATGGAGAAGCTTCTCTCTCCCCACTTGAATTCTCTCCCTCTACCAGAAGCCTTAGTGTTTTCTGTATTCTTTTCTGTGAATAAATTCTGTCTTACCACTAGGGGGTGAGGGGAAATAATGTAATGAAGAATAATAAAATACATGTTAATTGAAGAAAAAAAAAAGGAAAAAAAATAAACACAACCTGGGATAAAAAATTCCATATAATTAGTATGAAAAGACACCAACCATGAGGATTCATGATCTGCCAGACACTCTACTGAATGGTTTACCTGTGTTATTTTACTTAATTCTCATGATAGTTCATGAAGTTGGTAGAATGTTATGCCCATTTTTACCAGGGAGAGAACTGAGGCTCAGAGGGATGAAGTAATATGCTATAGAACACACAAATCGTAAGTGGCAAAGCTGGCTTTGGGTATAGCAGTCTGACACCGGTGCCTACTCCTAACTTCCAGGTTTTACTGTCTTTAAAAAAGTTAACATTTTCTTCTGAAAGATAGTATACATGCAAAAAAGCATTTCACACACACACACATTATTTAAAGAATACTTGTAAAACACATAATTTAAAGAATACTTGTAAAACAAACACCTCCATAAGCTCCAGCCTGATCAATAAACAGAGGGTTCAAGTGCTCTAGAAACTTTCATGCAGCCTGTTATGATCACATTTCCTTCTGATATCAGAAGGCAACACTTACACCCTGAGAACACCTTCTGATAATCATGGTGACCATTTTCTTGCTTGTCTGTAATTTCATTATCTATGTTTATAACCCTCAATAATGCTCTCATTTTTTTAAAGCTAGCATCCCAAACCATCTTCAGTAGAGACTCTGATCTCTTTCCTTGTAATTTCCCTGCTTTAACCCTCTCCTGTAACTTCTGCTTGATTGATAGGCCCCTCACCATGCTATATGCATTGCTTTTCCTGTCGTAGTCATTCCTAGTAAATCCCTTTCTTCAGGGCTTCTGTCGCCAAATTTATCCTTTCTTTATAGTCCACCTACCTCGGGAAGCTTTTCTGGTTTGCCCAATAGGTTTGCTTCCTCTCCTCAGTTTGCTTTTATTCTGGCATTAGTCTACTTATTTGCACTTTGATCATAGCACTTTTCTGTGCTGTTTTTTTATTATAAAAGTCTGAAGATATTCTCTACTATTATTCATATTTTATTAATAATATTCATTATTGGGTGGCACCTGTGGCTCAAAGGAGTAAGGCGTCAGCCCCATATGTCAGAGGTGGCGAGTTCAAACCCAGTCCCGACCAAAAACTACAAAATAATAATTAATAATAATAATAATAATATTTATTATTATTTGTTGTATTAAATACACAGTATGAAGATGTAGTTTCTGTATAGCTAGCAGAAAATAAGATACACAAAATCCTTGCCCTCAGGAAGCTTATATCCTGGAGTAGAGAGACAAATAATAAACATCAAACAACTAAGAACACACGATGATTTCGGATTATGGCAAAGCTCTAGGAAGGAAATGAAACAGGGCTGAAGGTGGCGAGCTGAGAGCTTTTCTTCAACCTAGGGCAAAAAACTTTCAGTCTGAAAGAACACCTTGTGCAATGTCCTGGAGGCAAAAAACAAACTTGGCAAGGAACGGGTGAGGAAAGAGAGTGTAGAGTGCAAGATGGACAGCTGGTGTCACATCCTCCTCTGGAGTGGTACAGACTCTGCTAATGACCTTAGATTTTTTCCCTAGATCCGACGGGATGCCACAGTAAAGTTTAAAGAATGGAAGGGATATACTTTCTCTTTCTTGTGAGTGCTTATGGTGTATTGTCTCTGAGCTTTGAATGGACATGTCTTTTCCCTAATTAGATTGCTCCATCTCTGTAGTTCCTTCAACTATTTTCTGTTGATGCTACTAATACTGTCGCCAACCCTGCCCTTTCGGGGCTGTAATTATACTAACACTTTCTTCCAGTTTTTAACAACGTCAAACTTTCCGACAGTACTGAGTATACTCGAAAACCTATCAGTAAGGTAAAGTCTTGATTGGACAACTGAAGTACCTTTGTGTGTTTATTACACTGTCAACAAACATGGCTTGCCTTGGGAGCAACTCGAGAAGTGCCAAGACACTTGTTAGCTGTTCAAAATCTAAAATGTGCCTTCTTTACGATTAGTTATCACTGGATGGGACTTGAATTCCAGCTGACCTTTCGTGTGTTTCTCAAAGCAAGACATGAAGAAGTAGGAATAGAGACTGAGGTTTCTGATAAAAACTGACAGATGCAGCCAGCACCTTTCCTGTTAATTTTCATAGGGACTTCATGCATTTCATCTCCACATGGTTCGTGCTTCTGTGAATTTTAAACAAGCAAAGCAATTGTCAGGAGAGCTAAAAGGAACCCTAACAAAATTTGTCAATTTATGCACAACTGATGTGAGATGAGATGTGAATGCATAAAATGGGGAGAGATCTGTTAATAATAAAGAGTTTTTTTTCTGTGACAGCTGAGCGCATCATCTGGTACTGAACTTTCCATGTGGTGGATATTTAGACTATTATTTATTATCTAAATAAGTAACAGTGCGCTCCAGAAACTGAAGGAAAGATCTCTAACTCTGTGAAACAAGGCAGACTGGAAACAAGGCATATGGCTGTTGCCCTCAGGCAGAGTTTCTCAGTTTCCAGGGGGGTTGGGGCCTGGTGATAGCATGTGGGGATTAGTTATTAGTTATTAGCGGCCCCAAGGTGCCACTGCCTCAGAGGAAAGCCCTGATGCTGTGATCACACTTCATTACTCCACAATGTTATTAATGAGCCATATTTCCAAAAGGGAATGCTCCTATTAAGTATGCAATTTAATACTCAATGAAATGATCCCAAATTTTACTTACAGAGCGATTAAACTTCAATAGTACAACTGGTCTGGTCTGTGTACCCAGTCACTCAACCCTTATGCTAGAGATGTTAATGATTCATTGCTCCAAGAGTAGTCTGAACAAAATGAGTCAGAAAATACTTAAAAATAATTTTACTTAAAGATATTCCTGCAGAGAAGGAGTTTTAGGCAGAAATGGTAGAATTCCAGTTGCCTGGCACCTACCTACTCTTCAATTTAAAAATCAACAGACATTTTCCAGGCCCTGTGCTAGTTGTCAGGGCCTACTGGTAAAAAAGACAGAGAAGGGATACTGTCTTCATGGGCCAGGCTTTCTAATGTGGGAGATAGGAGACATACATTCAAGGAATGCATGGAAATACATTGATTTGGAGAGTTATCTGCAAGGTCCTTGAAGGAAATAGAGGTGGAGATTATAAAACAAGGAAGTAATTTAGGTAATAAGGGAAAGTCTCAATGAAGAGGTTAAGAGAGCTAAAACAAAAGAATTAAGTCATGAAAATATTGGTGTGGGGAAGGCTAGAGATTTCTAAGCAAATGGCACAGAAAACCTGATGGTTGACAAGACCTGGATTTATTCTAAAAAATGAAAATGTACTTGAGTATTCAGAATGCACAGGGGCTGAAGGAAAGAGTGATACATGATGGACAGAAAGTCAGACCTGGTAGGACTCTCAGCCATGAAAGATGTTTGTTAGTTGTTTAACGGGTACTTTCTTTTCTATTAGTAGTAACTTGATGAGATTTGAATTCCAGCTGATCTCCCAGTACATCTCAAAGCAAGACACATAGGAATATGGCCAGTGTGGGTCAGAAGACACTTTAAAATAATTTTAATGCAATACTAAACCACTGAGTTTTTAAGTTGGAAGAGAGGATAGAAGATCCAATTAGTGTTTTGGAGAACATGAGTATTTTTTCTACATTTCCAAATACACTTGGCATATTAATACAGCTTGATGTCTTGACAAAACCTATACTATACAAAGTTCATAATTTCAAAGTTTTCATCCTCCTATACCATTCATTCTAATATTTATCTCTGATTTGCTGTATAGTGACTATGGAGAAGACACAGCCTTACTGTTGAGGGTTAAAAACCACACTAAAGGGGAAAATCTTCATACATGCAACCCATCTTCCAATCTGAAGTTCAGAGACTCTGTAGAGTCTAGAAGTTCAAAGAGAAGCCCGTCCTTGAACCAGAGCATCATAGGGATTTCCTCATGGAGGTTACTCTGTCCCTCACCCCCATTCCAGGATTCTAGGTCACTCAGCATATTTTAATACATAAATGCTATACATACATGGCTGCAAAAATCTCATATAAATAATGCAGACGTTATTATTTATTATATTTTACTTGTGTGTGTATCTGTGTGTGAGGTTAAAGGCAAGAAGGTTCAGAGTAATATCATTTAGATAACTGCATTAAGGGCTACTACTAGTATTACAGCTTGATCAACTTATGGGGTTCTTTGTAACAAAGTAATGCTATAATTCACCATCGTTTAGAAATAGAGTCACAGAAATGATATCATTCTGAGTTGTAGGAAGATACTGGGGAATCCAGACTCTTCACATTAAAAATGTTGAATCATGTAGCATTGCAAAATCAAATTATTAGCAGATTTCAAAAGGAAATCTAGGAGAATAAAAGTCTTATTCAAGAGGCTTTTTGGTGTCAAAAATCTGCTTTTCTTATGTCAACTAGAAATCAAGAGCTAATAGATGGGCTTCTTGCTATCATAGAGTAAAACATAGATGCTGAGAACATAAAGACTTATTTTCACCTTTATTCTTATCTTAGTAAAACAGTCTGCTGACTGTGTCACCCTTTGTCTAGCTGAGGTTTAGCACTGCTGTCGTTAACATTAAAGCCAGGAAAAGAGAGAGGGGTGCTGGAGATATTTTAACTGCCACAGGCATAAGCCATTATCTTCACCCTGTGAAAAATTGCCTGATTTCTTCTCTTGATAAAACTAGACACAGTTTTAAAAACATTACTTAGAATCAAAACCCTCAAATATCTCAGCCCTTATTTCTGTTCTTTTAACATTCACCAGAGCCTTTGAGAATTGAGGGAGGGAAGCAGAAAGGTAACCACTTTTAATGAAATGCACTTAAAGAGGGCGGCATGTTAGATTTAGTTTCTGAGACGCAGTTGATAGAGGCATTATCCCTGTAGGGCTTATTCGGTCAACAGCCTGAGATGCTGAAGCAAGCTGAGATGAGATGGGAAGAGAGTCCTCAAGGGTCAAAGTGCACAGTGCGAGGACACTTTCCATTGGCTTCCCTTTGCTCTGGCTTTCTTGGAGTGTGAACTTGCATATAGGTCACACATCATCCCTTCTGCAGCGGTGACAATTTTCTGAGTGTCCTCAAAGTTTGGTATGAACACCTCAGCAAAGCATTCTTGTCCTCTGTTGCCATCCCCCAATCCACCTCCCAGAAGTCGTTCTTACCTCATTTCCATCACATACACCCAGTATTGTCACCATTGCAAACTTTCGGTCATTTTGCAGACTCTCTTGAATTCATCCCTTTGTTTTATGCCTTTATTCTTACTATTCTTATCACATCTAATAACTCAATTCAAATTTAACCTTTTTTTCATTTAATCTTCTTCACAAACTTATTCACATCATTACTACCTATATTCTCTTTCCAGAGCATTTTAGCCTTTTCCTTCTGTCTCCTAGTTTTAACATTTCACATTCCTCTCTGCATTCTCCTTGTGTTTCCATTCATCCTCCTCTTCAGACTGTAAGTTCTTTGAGAACAATGAGTCATTTCCTCAACGTGTCTCTCTTTCGGAAACTAGCACATCCCAAGAACATTGAGTACATTCCAGTGAGTGCCAGGGAAACAAAGAGAAAAGGACATGCCCAGTTTCTCTTCTCATGGAGCTTATATTCCAGAGGTGGAAGAATAACAATAAACAGAAAATATACAGGAGAAAACAATTCCATTGTGTGATAGATTATATAAAGCAAACAGAAAGGCTGCTGGCATAAGAATGTTTCTGGGATGGGGAAATTTTCTTTAGATAGGGTGTAGGGGCTGGCTTCTTTGTAGCAGTGGGTTGGGGATGAGAAATGGCAGTGGGGCAGGCCAAATGAGGCATTCCAGAGAGTAGGTTCAGTAACATCCTACAACAACACAAACTTTGGCAGATGCAAAGAAGTCATTTGCCAGTTAGAGTCATTTTGTCGTAATGGAGACACAGGTATGACATCGAGTTGGACTGTTATGCAGGTGCCAGATCATTTAGGACAAGGAGTTTGGACCCAATTTTAAATGCAGTGGGAAGCCATTGGATTGTTTTATACAGGAATGTGATATTGTATGATTGATATTTTCAAAGATAATGTAGACATTTGCTGAATTAAACTATCTTTTCATAAGAAGAGGGTTTATTTGTTCTTCTTGAAGTGAATATTAATGATCTTGGTTTATTCACTTGAAGCATTTGTAGATCTTTCAAAGACTCAATGGATACAATTAGGAAACCATTAAAAATAAAAAAATACATAGTTCAAATTTTTGTGTGCATTGGCTTGGGCAGTTAATTTCAAGTGCTTTGTTTCTATTATTTTATGAGAAATGTTTGGCAAAACAATCTTCTAGCATAATAGAAAATTGGGGAGCGGGGTAGGATCTGTGTGTATAAGTATGCTACCTCTTTAAATTCACAGGACTTTTTTTTGTTTGTTTATAGATTTAACTTTTTTTTCTTTGAGACAGAGTCTCCCTCTGTCACTCTGGGTAGAGTACCATGGCTTCATAGCTCATAGCAACTTCTAACTCTTGGGCTTAAGCAATCCTCTTGCCTCATCCTCTCAAATAGCTGAGAATACAGGCACCCACCACAATGTCTGGTTAGTTATTCTGTTTTTACTAGAGACAGGGTCTCACTCTTGCTCAAGTTGTTCTCGAACTCCTGAGCTCAAGCTATCCACCTGCCTCGGCCTTCCAGAGTGCTAGGATTATAGTCATGAGCCACAGTGCTGGCCACAGGAGACATTGTTTTTTAATTAGTACAATAATTTGTACTTCAAATATCCTCCCTTCACCTTATATCTCTTCCTTCAGATTTACTTCTCCTAATGCAAGAAATTCTTTTGTTGCCATAAGCAGAAGTCGGGACACACCTGAGAGTGAGTAATTTAACTTTTTACAGATTTCTTTATACTGTGGGGGATTTTTTTCTGGCTTTTCTTACAGTGAGACTGAATAAATGAAATGGTACTGGGTTACCATAAAACGATTGAAAAGGCAGGACAGAAGATGTGATGGGAATAATGACTTTTGGAACCAAATTGGGGGGCCTGGGAATCTAAAGAACAGAGTTTAAGTTTGAAGAGATTGTATCACTTAGAAAAGTTTTATGATAATAATTAAACTTGCAATAATACAGCAAGTTTAAATTGGAAGGCACCTATTTGTAGCTGAAAGGACTGGAAATATTTAATAGTTCACACAATGAAGCCCAGCTATAAGGCAAACTGACATAAACCAAATGTTCTGATAGATCCACCTACTCTTCACAGACAGAATGGGCTCAGCAACAGTGGGAGTCTTGGCCCATCTCTAATTTTATTCTATCCTGTGTCTGCTCATCCTGATTAGATTGGAAATGGAGTAAATGTTTTAATTATCTTAAACATACAGCCATCCCAGGATGGAGTTCTAGGTTCAAGGTCCTATGAGAGAAAATGGCCTGTTTAAAAAAATGTGATTGATGGTGAAATTTATCCCAAAATTTGACTGCTGAAATTTCTAAAATTTTCAAAAATTATTTTTGGAATGATAATCAGTTTAAGGGGGAAAATTATTCTATGCCTATTAATAGCTTTTAAGTATTCTATGAAGTAATCCAGTAAAACTGACTTCTACTCAGTCCCCACATACTCACTTTATTGGCAACATTTCATCTGTGGGTTGCTGTTGAGACATTTTTACTGTTTACCAGATGGGGTAAGATTTTACATAACTTAAAACATCTGCTCTCATTACAGTCCAATATGATCATCTATTTATATTTTTGAATTATATTATTCATTTCCTTTTAAATAATCATGAAAATGTTTTCAGAAGGACAAGTTTACATGGCATTTGCCAAAGACATTTAACTTTCCCCTCTCTTTTTTTCTTGTTTATCTGCTATTAGGATAAGCCATATTGTGAGTCATGAATGTAGTGAAATATTTAGATACATATCCTACTCAGGAAATATTTGATTTCCTAAATTAACTGTTGTTAATGTCACCTCTGCTTTCCTATACACACCTGCATATATCATTTCAATGTAAATACAAAATAGAGCAAACCATTTTAGATTATGCCAAGGGTCTGACACACAAAAGAAGTCTTCAAGAAATACTTTGGGAATAATGCTTATTCTTAAGGAATAGAAGAAGGAGAAGTTGTGCAAAACAGAAGCAGAAATAGAATTATTTATTTGTACTTTGAGCTGGCTAAAAATAATCATTGTGTAATTTACAAAGCACTTCGATATGTAGTCATCCAATTCTTGTAGATATAACGGTTATTGTCTCATCTTATAGAAAAGGAAATTAAAGGTTAAGGACACTTAGCAACTTACCTAAGGTCATGATGGTGGGAAACTACTGGGGCTCAGGTCACAATCTCTATCTCCAAAAACCTTTCTCCATTCTACCATGGCCAAGTCTTAATTGTTGAACCCTTGGAAAACCAATCTGACAACACACATGTCCATGATTCCTTGAGGTGAGGAATGCAACTCCCCTTTTGATTAGGGTTGGAACATATGGTAGAGAGCCTGTTGCTTCAGTGGGATGAATTAATCACCTTATGGGCTTCAATGCCTTTGCAGGTATAAGGGGTTGAATTGTGTTCCTAGTTCTAACCCAGTACTGATGAATATGATGATGTGATTTAGAAATAGTCTTTGCAAATATAATTAAGTAAAGGATCTTGGAATGAGATCATCCGGGACTTAGGTTTCTCTCTGGATCCAATGTGGAGTATCCTTATAAGGGACAGAATGGAGGTGACACAGAGACACAAAGGCCAAATAAAGATGGAAACAAAGATTAAGCAGGTCCAAGCCAAGGAACATCAAGAATGGCTGACAGCCACCAGAAGCCAGGAGAAAAAATGGACTAGACTCTGCAGCAGAGCCCCGGAATAATCTGAAGGAACCGACCATGCCAATGCCTGGATTTTGATTTTGTAAATCTTGCCTTCAAACCTGTGAGAAAATTAATTTCTGATTTTCCTAAGCCACAAAGTTTGTGGTGCTTTCTTTAATGGCAGCCCTAAGAAACTAATGCAGCTGGATTCTTTTCTGGAAACTAGGAAAAGAATAATATGCAAAATTAATTGGGCTATATTTGCTTGATGTAGAAAACAGGAAAAAATGGTAAGATGAATTGGAGATACTAATAGAAAACAAACAAAACAAACCAACCTAAGAAGCAGAACATTTAGTGGAAGTCAATAAACTTCTCCCAGTGCTCTTTGGGATGAGGCTTCCAGTAACATTTACTCATTTTCTCTGACCTGCAATTTGAGAAATAATTACAAATGCAATTCAGGATATTAGGATTCTGGACAATCTGCTCATCAATTATGTCTCCCTGGGAAAAGTCACTTAACTTCTCAGATCCTCATTTATAAAATCAGTGCAGTGGGGCCGTTGGCCAGTGTTAGAGTTTGATAATTCCCTATCTCACCTTGAGGCCTGTTGGATTGACATTGTGAGTCACTGAGGAGTGGAAGACAAGTTGGTAGAACCAGGGTTGTGGGTCCAAAGCACCTGGGTGCATGTCTTAGCCTTGTCACTTATCAGATGTGTAATCATAGGCAGATTGCTAAAGCTCAACATTGTTTCTATACAGTAACGATCATTATACACTCCTTAGAGGGTTACTGAGTGGGCTAAATGGAAATGTATGTAAAACATAGTTCTTAGTACGTGATAGATTCTAACCAATGCTTTTTCTTCCTCTATTAAACGTTAACTTTTTTTAATCTTTCAGGCCAAGTTTATCATCATGTTAACTCAGTCCTAGAATCCTTCCTAGTGACTGACTAACAAAATTGCTCAATCTCCTTGTAAAATATTTCCATTTAAAATTTTTTTAATTCTTTCTTAGCTTTCTGGTTCAGTCTTTTCATTATCACCAGTTGACAAGGGAGTGTGTGTTATAGTCTCTCTAGCTTGTGTTAAGAAACAGTAGTTTGAGTATATGTATTTTCTTTTAAACTATACACTCATCACACCTCATGCACATTGCAATTAAAATCACAGGAAATGGTTCCCTGCCATTGTCTTACAAATGCAAATGATAAGCATTTCTATTGGATCTTGGGGGAAAAACTCACAAGCACCCCAAATCACACATTTGCATAAATTTAATCCTGCCTAAAAGTAATACTATTTAAACAAGCCAGGGACCCATTAATGATGATAATGCGTGGAGGAACAGTGCAGTTCAGCTTCCATTGGTATTTTCTGGTTAAAAGAAACAAATTCCAGCATTGAAAGAATTTTCAAGTAACTGGTCTTTAACTTGCATTTCTCAGCTTTTGAAGAGTAGTCAAATACATCGCCTGGGCAGCACTTATGAAAACCCTTGTTTCTCTCCTCTGTGTTTTCATCACATACTTGAAGCATCTCTGGAGGAGTCTTCTCTGTAGCTCCCAGACTTTCTTCAATTTCTAACCTCCACAGTCCTTCCTCCCCCTCTGTATACCTCCACTCAACCCATTCCTTTACAATGCACATCAGTAGACTTGAATTTCCAGAGAAGTACCTGCCCTATCGTAGCTGCACAAACTTCCTTCTGTTTAAAGGCAGGGAATAGAGAAAGGGTTGACCTGGGCAATGTCAGAATTCTCTTTTTTGGCCCACGAGACAGGATGTGAGCTTTCTTGGGAAAAGTAATTTTTAGCCAGTCACAATATTAATAACTTGATACTTATCAACTTATAACTACTTTGAAGTATATTGTTATGTTTCTTCTTAAAAATATCCCATAAGGTTCTTATAATACTGTAGTATTATTATCAGTGGACTTGAATTTCCAGAGAAGTACCTGACTTGGCTGAGCTAAGCACAGGGGCAAAACCTGAATCTGGGTTTTCTTAAATCCAAGCTCTGGGCTTCGTTCTGTCTTCCTCTTCTGTTCATTTCTCTCTCTGTCTCTTTCCCTGTCTGTGTATCTATCCATCATCTATTAATTAATACCTCTCCCCATCTCATGTTTATTCTTACTGCCTCACTGTACCCTTTTGAATGACTGTGTAACTCTAGGTCTGAGAATAGAATGCAAGAGGCAATCCCCACGGATGGCTGTCACCCTCCCAACCACATAGCGATGTGTGGGGTGAGCCAACCCTTACGGTAGACCAGTACTGAAGCTGCCAGACTTTCTAAAGGTTCATGACAACCAGTGGGAAACTGTCAGAGGAGAGGACTGAATGGGAAGAAATACAATCAATGAGACAATTTTATAGGGTGAATATGCTATAAAATTTTACAATCATTCATTTCTCATTTTACCTTTCCTGAGTAATGCATCTGACTCAAATGTAATTCAATAAAAATAAAATGAAATAATTAATTTCCCAGTATGTAAGCAGAAATCAAAAGTCAGTGGAGAGAGAGGTTTCCAAGTCAAAAAAATCATTTAAAATGTGAATAAATTATATCAGATTTTTTTAATAATTAGCCATTTCTTTCAAAAACCTCCTTTGGGTAGAAATAGTAGAGGGTTAAGATTCATAAAACTTTCTTCCAAGTTCAGCAGGATCAGATTCTTACTCTATGCTCATTGTAATCCACATCTCAGGTATTCCACTGAAAATTATTTTCAAAACACATGCTTTGTTAAACTTGAATCAAATGGAATAGAATCATAAAATCTCTTTTCCTAAAGATCAGTATACTTTTCCTGTAAGAAGCCAGATCAAATAGGTTTGAAGACTACATGGTCTCCATATACTTAACTCTAAACTTCCTAACTCTGCTTTGGCAGCTGGAAAGTAGCAATGTTTATAAGTAAGTAGATGTTCCAAACAACTTGATTTACAAAAACAGGCAGTAGATGGATTTGGCCCCCAGGCTGTGGCATGTTGACCCCTTTCTAGAAATCAGAAAGTGGTGGGTGATATGAGAAAACCTGTGCTTTTTGGTGAATTTAAATGCAAGATAAAAATAAAGATTTTTATGAAACATAAAACATAGTTATGTTTCTAGGTATAGCAATATTAACTCTATTAGTATAACTAAAAATTATTAACTCACTTTTCTTTCCATGTTATTAAGGAAATCCATTTATTCATCTATAGCAAAGAAACAAAGTTCCAGTTCTCTTAAAGCTCAGCCTGTTCTGCAAGGGAATGGAAACAAATGGAATTGGAAAAGCAAATATTCTCACTTACCTAAGTTTTAAAATAGAAAGTGGAGAAATAAAAAAAAAATTCATTAGCAACCAGAACTGAGCCTTGGATGCTCATTGGTTTTGAAGGCAGCAAATAAGTGAAAAAAAAAGAATGCATCAATCTTTCAGAATCAATGCATCTCTCTGCAAATAAAGCTAACTTTTCATTTCAACCCCATTCTCCCTTCATTCACCATAGAGACACCAGAAATCAGTCCTCCCTGAGTTAGAGTACATTATAGCACCAAGCAAATATGCTGTTATATAGATTCTAAGCAAAATGACAACTACTCTGTCAACTTTAGAAAATGTAACATAAGATCCGTAGAGAAGTCTACTAAATAGATGGGAGACAAGCAGCTGGGAGCTCTCTTTCAGCACCTGACCTCCTGAGATGCTTAATAAAATAGCCTACAAAGTATTACTCTCTCATCAGTGCCAAGAAGCATTTGTGGAGAGATAAATAAAGCTATTTTCCAAAATGGGGAATATTCTAGTGTGCCTATATTGAAATGACAGTTTCTTTATAGGCTAGGAGATGGGCAGAGAAATGCCAGCCAGATAGTTGCCCCTGTGCCCACCACCAGTAGAAGGTCTATAATGAGATTCCAAATTTGATTGCTGAACCTCAAAGACAAGGTGCTTCACATCCGGGAGATGTTCAGCTTGACTCTGTAATGAGTTCACCGAGCAGAATGAACCACACTTGAAATCAAATACTTTGCATGCAGGATGAAATAAGTGGGGATCAATCATAGTCAGGGAAGAAGCAATCACTTTGAATATAATGACACAGTGAAGGGGAAAAAAGAAGAAGAGTGTAAAATGGAGTGTGTGTGAAAGAACCAGTTCATAGGCAACGCAAATGGGCTACATTTGTGCTGAGGCAGAGCTGTGGGCATTAGCCTGTAAGGATGATATCTGTACAGAGTGAGATGGTGAGAGGAATAAAGGTTCACACTCTCTACAAACACATCCACAGGCTCAAGGAGCAGCTAAGGGCAATACTATCTTAGGAAAGTATTTTCAGAGTAATCTCAGCTGCTTTTAGTTGGTAATAGTCTTGGCAAAGCAAATAAATCAGTCTTGGTAACAGGTGGTTTTGCATTACATGTAGCTTAGATTCTAGAGGAAGCTAACACAACTTAACTGTGGCATGCCTACCTCTGGCATGACTGGGACAAGATTTAGAGGCATTTTCCTCCCTGCAAGTGGCTTGCAATGGTTTGCAGGAAGCAGCACCTCTCACTGCACAGAGAACTTGCTTGCCGAATTCCTGAGAGGAGTAACTGCGTGAAGCTCTGTAGGCTGGCATGGCCTTCACCCCAATAGTTCAGGGTCTTTTATCCCATCTGCTCTGCCATGATTAGTATACCTGCCAGGGCCAGGGTTTCCCCAAGGTAAGGGTCAGCTGCTAGAAAAATCACAGATGCCCTAGGTGTGACCCACCTCTCCTTTCTCAGAACCAATATCGTTACCTGTTTCATTGTCTAGCGGGGCGGAGGCCTCATTAACAGCAGACAGTACAGAGAGTCATAGTATAACTTCTGGCCTTTCTGCTGGATTTGAAGCTTATATTACAGAAGGAAGAAAAAGAGCAGGTGTCATGACTTGTCTTTTTCTTTCTCAGTCCAGCAACTGTCACTCATAGGGTTCCAAACAGAATGAAAAGAGCCTAAAGGAAGTCCAGTGAGTTGCCTGGCTTGGGGGGGGTGAGGGGTCATGCTGGTTTGTTGTAGTCATTGTTTTTAATGAAATGGATAGCTACCCAGTGTCCCCCTCCTTTATTTATCTTTTGACTCTATGCAGCCTTTTGGTTGTCAAACCCTATCCAGATCCCAGCAGGCTCCTCTCTGGTCAGACCAGACAGGACCATGTTCTGGCCTCACGCTGCCTTCTGGAGTCCTCTGGAATGCTTTCTGGAGAATTGCAGGGGAAGAAGTGGGTGTGTTTCATGCTCTCTGTTCCTGGCTACGTCTGCTAATGACAGTTTTCTGTTTTGAGGGGAGAGAGAGGCTATCCCATCTGGTGCTCTCTTGCCTCTGGTTAGATTATAGTAATTGAAAAGAGATACATTTTGGACAGAAGTCTCTGGCTGATGCTCTAATTCCTTCTCTCACCTCATCCTGCAAGGCAAAGCATTGTTCCCAGCTTGGCAATGAAAAAGAAACAGGAGTGACATGATGGAAGGTTTCTGGGTTGAACAAAGCAAAGACATTTGGTGTAAAACAGTGTTAAACAATGTGACTGTGTGGGATGCATCTACGGGAAAAAGTTTTCAAAACTACCTGATTAAATAACTTGTTCTGGAGCATCTCTTAAGACCAGTGCTTAGGGAAAACATTAAAGGTTAATAGAGAGAATGATCATTGCTGTTTATTTGCACATATAGAGGTGCTGTACTTTCCACCCTCCCAACGCCTGAGCATGTGCAATAGCCCTGCTCTCAAGGAGACAGGGACACTATGGCCTCTCATTCAGACAAGCACAAATTGATCCAGAGTGTTCAAGGGCAAACCATGAAAAGTGCTGCTATTGCTCTGTATTTGTTTCTCTTTCGCTTCCTTTCAAATTTACTCCTCTTCAATTCATTGAATTTTTCCCCCTTATTCTTAGACTCTCTTAGGAAAAATTCTGTGCACTTTTCTAAGTTGAATCTCATTTTGCCATTCTCGCCCATATTCTTATTCCTAGGGGAAAGATATGGCTAGAATTCTTGTGTGTATGACTGATAAAGCCTTTAGAAAAAGAGATAATGAGGAAGAGACCAGCAGAGATCAAAGACTCTCCAGCATAGATATAACACAACAAGTATGTCCTCTCAAAAGCAGTCCAGTCATTAATATGCCCGGGATGGGAGTCCTCGTCTGAGTGGTCAGGCAGGGGGCAGCATTTAGTGAGGACGTGCAGCAGCAGAGACAACTGTCCCAGTCACAGGAGGGAATTACGTGGGAGCAAGGCACTCTAATAAAAATAAGAGGGACAGAAAAAAGAAAGGACTGGAAACACACAGAAAACACTTATATTCAGGGACATGTATAACCCTGTACATTGCTTCCTGCCTGCTAAGAGTGTCGCTGTAGTGAAGAAGCAGCCGGAATGATCAGAGGATTGTCTGGTAAGGCACCATGGGGAGTGTGCAGCCTCTGGACATCAAGGCACTTTTACTTCTACTAGAAAAAAATCCAAACAAAGACTTTCAGTGGGCTGGAGCAGTGAGGGAGCACAGGTACAGAAAGACCCCACTGCTCTTAGCTTTTCTGGTTCCTGCTCTCATGGTTCAGAGCCCTTTTCTTTCCACATTCCAACTTGGTTTGGTATGGGCTCTCCCTAGCAAAGTAAGCCCCATTTCCTGTCTGCAATTTCCAGAAAACTTGAAGCTTGCGGGAACAAAAGTTGCCTTTATTGAACTACAGGTGCATTACCATGTCATACAGCTTAGAAAGTGATATCTGAATGAAGGATTTCACTTCCCTCTCCTAACATATGTACCAATTGGATCTGGTTAGGATATTCTTTGCTTTGGCCCTTTCAGTCAAAATATCATATGGCAGCTGGCAAATAAAAGCTGTAGGCAATGAAGGCTTTCAAAGCAACTGTCTTGGACATTTCTCTATTTTTTTTTAAAAAGATTTTATTTTATTTTTTTGAATCATAGCTGTGTACATTAGTTCAACCATGGGGTACAGTGTGGGGGCTTCACATGCAATCTGAGATATTTTATCTACCTGATTGACATACCGTTCATGATATTTTCTCGTTTACTATATGA
>CAUYON010028162.1:0-24827 GCA_963573935.1 Arctocebus calabarensis
ACCAGACTGCCATGGACAGTGGGATAACGTGCTGGGCAGGGAAGATGGAGAGAACACAGAGGAAGATTCCTTGTTCTTCCCACCAAAACAGAGTACAAAGCACTTGCAGGATGTTTCTTAGTTTTCTGGGTAGGAGAAGGGGCAAAAGGAAAGCATGCGATGGGGAGGGGGTGAGTGTGCTTAATAAAGATCAAATTTGTCTCTGGTTCAGGAGTCATCACACACGTAGTTCTGTTCCCTGACCTTTGCCCTCTGATCACTGATTCATTACTACTCAGACTCTGAGTGAGACTGGCAAAGATTTTGGAATTTGTTCCATTTTTTAAAGTACAGTTTAATAACTGTCACAACAAAACTATGGCTGGGTGAGAGGGAATACATGAGCAGATTTGCAGAGGGCTGGATTAAAACCACATGGCCCAGTCCTGTGAGTAACTCTGCAGGCTGGACCTGGTGGAGCTTGTGCTCCTTGGTTTTCCAGAGTCAGACCCAGGCAGAGGGAGCCCGGCTGGCACAGCCCATCAGAACCTCCAGGCCCACAGCGTCCCTCTCCCAGTCAGATCCGCTGAGTCCTGGGAGGCTGGGCTGTTTGTTCCACTGTGGGCAGAATCCCAGGCGGCCTGTCTCCAAAGCCGCCACCCAGCCAGCCGCCCTTGCTCAGCTCTCTCAGGGACTTGCGATTTTCCTTCCACATCAGCAACTTCAATACAAGAAAGGACTTTTGCCCCTATAATTTCTGCTCAGCCGATTCCATGAAAAAGAAAGAAAACCAAAGGAATGATAACGGATATTTATTCAGTGCTTACAGTGTGGCCGAGACTGTTTACGAACCTTACTTATATTAACTGATTTAATCCGCATGCTGGTCTCATGAGGTAAGTACTAGTATTATTACTGTGCCCATTTTACAGGTGAGGAAAACAAGCAAAAGCAACAGAGTGACCCAGGCTTATACTGCTGGCAGGGGCAACACCAGGACATGTCCCCAGGCAGTCTGGCCCCAGCCACCCTGGGAAGGGGCTGCCACCTAAGGCCCCTGCTCTAGTCCTGATTCTAAAAGGCTGCACTGGGTCTTAGTGCAATTGAGCCTCAAAGGGGGTTTATCTGTTCAGGACTGGCCAGTTCATCCATAAAACAAGGCTCACAAGTGGGTGGCAACCTTTTTGCATCAGGGCAGATTAGTTGACAAAAAAAAAAAAAAAATGTCTTCAGGCTACCTGTTTCTCATTCAAAATGAAAATAACTTTATTATGTCTGTCATCCTACTTCATTCTCTATTGCTACATGTAGACTGTCAATGAGAAGATGCACCATTTAACCCACTCAAATCTGCGCATATCTGAGAGGTAGCATCAGAGGCAACTTTCTAAGTCTGTTATTCCCAAACTAGGTCTAGGGCTGGATCTCAAAACCAGGCAGGTTCTATGCCTCCTGCTCTTCTCAGAACCACATGGCCCCAATTCCAGCTCATGCATTCACTAGAGCAGTGGTTCTCAACCTGTGTGTTGCAACCCACAGGAACTGTATTAAAGGGCCGCGGCATTAGGAAGATTGAGAACCACTGCTCTAGAGTCTAGATGATAAGCCAGAAAAGTGCAAATATCTGCCTTGTGAGTGTAACAGGTCCTGATAACAATGAGCACTCACCATGTGTCAGGCACTCTCCAAACCCTCCAATGTCCGTGCTAATATGACAATTTTACAACTAGAAACTCATATTTAGAGAAGTAAAGTCCTTGCTCAAGGTCTCACAACTAGGAAGTGACAGGCAAGATTTAAATTTTTCCCAAAGCTCATGTAATTGTCACTCCACCGCACAACAAAGAGGGAAGACTCCAGTCTTGGAAGACTGAGGTGAGTTTAGGAAGGGGCTAAGCTGGGAAAGGAAACTAGCATTTCGCTGCCTCTTTTGCTGTCTCTTTCAATAACTTTCTCTGCCTTAATACTGCCCACTCCTGTGCCTTCACACTGTCCCCTCCTTTGCCTTCACACTGCCCCCTCCTGTGCCTTCACACTATCCCCTTCTATGTCTTCACACTACCACCTCCTGTGCCTTCACACTGCCCCTCCTGTGCCTTCACACTGTCCCTCCTATGCCTTCACACTGTCCCTCCTATGCCTTCACACTGTCCTCTCCTATGCCTTCACACTGCCCCATCCTGTGCCTTTACACTGTCCCCTCCTATGGCTTCACACTGTCCCCTCCTGTGGCTTCACACTGTCCCCTCCTGTGCCTTCACACTACCCCTGCCTGTGCCTTCACACTGTCCCCTCCTGTGCCTGCACACTTCTCCTCCTCTGCCTTCACATTGCCTCTTCCTATGCCTTCATACCATCCCTTCCTATGACTTCACACTGCCCCCTCCTGTGATTTCACACTGCCCCTTTCTGTGATTTCCAACTGCCTCTTCTTGTGCTTTCACACTGGCTCCTCCTGTGATTTCACACTGCCCCATCCTGTACCTTCACACTATCCAGGTCCTGTGGCTTCACACTGCACCTCCTATGATTTCACACTATCTCTTCCTGTGGCTTCACACTGCCCCATCCTGTGTCTTCACACTGCCCCCTCCTGTGTCTTCATACTGCCCCTCCTATGTCTTCATACTGCCCCTCCTGTGCCTTCACACTGTCCCCTCTTATGTCTTCACACTGCCCCTCCTGTGACTTCACACTGCCCCTCCTGTGCCTTCACACTGCCCCTCCTGTGACTTCACACTGCCCCCTCCTGTGCCTTCACACTGCCCCTCTGTGCCTTCACACTGCCCCTCCTGTCTTCACACTGTCCCTCCTGTGCCTTCACACTATTCCCTCCTATGTCTTCACACTGTCCCTCCTGTGCCTTCACACTACCCCCTCCTGTGCCCTCACACTGTCCCCTCCTATGTTTTCACACTGTCCCCTCCTATGTCTTCACACTGCCCCTCCTGTGCCTTCACACTGTCCCTTTCTATGACTTCACACTGCCCCCTCCTGTGGCTTCACACTGCCCCTCTTATGCATTCACACTGCCCCTCCTGTGCCTTCACACTGTCCCTTTCTATGACTTCACACTGCCCCCTCCTGTGCCTTCACACTGCCCCTCTTATGCCTTCACACTGCCCCTCCTGTGCCTTCACACTGCCCCCTCCTGTGCCTTCACACTGCCCCTCTTATGCCTTCACACTGCCCCTCCTGTGCCTTCAGGCTGCCCCTTCCTGTGACTACTTACTGCCCTTTCCTGTGGCTATACTGTTTCTTCCTATGACAACACATTGTCCCTTCTGTGCCTTCACACTGCGCCTTCCTGTTACTTCACACTGTCCCCTCATGTGCCTTCACACTGCCCCTCCTGTGCCTTCACGAGGCTTCCTGTGGCTTCACATTGCCCTTTCCCTGACTTCGCACTGCCCACTCTTGTGACTTCATACTTCTCCTGTGGCTTCGCACATCCTCAGCTTGCAGGAATTCCATGGATGCGAAGTCTAAGAAGCCTGCCCAACCTTGTACATGGCAGCCTATGCAGTAGATTCTTAAGAACGCAAAAAGTTCCTATTGACAATAAAAATCTCTTTGAACTTCTAGTAATTCCTTAATTTGCCCAAGGAAATGCCCTCTTAGATACATCTAAAAAAGTATTTTAAATACTTAAAAGCACTTTAGGTATTTGACCTTAAGGGATTTATTGAGGGTGGGGCTAAAGGTCCCTGACAGGAGGTAATTTGAAATGCCCCAGGGCTCAGATTTGAATCTCACTTAACCCAAGCAGAAATGGTAGGAACAGCCAGCCAGTCCTCGGCTGTCTGCCCGGGTTCTACTGCTTAGCTTCCATAGCATAGGGTTAGGAGTACAGTAACTGGTGTGATGGAAACTTCCCCAGTGAACAAATAGCAAGAGCTAGTGTTGGGAATGGAAATGCCGACCAAAAGGAGAACTCTTAGAAAGTGATGGTTCTGGTGGGCAGGGGAGGCGGGGGCGGGGGGGGGGGGGGTGCCAGGGAGACAAGAACCAGATAATACTAGGTTTAAAAACAATAAGAAGAGGGCTGTCAAATTTAGAGAGGGCAGAAATTTATGATCCAAATGAATTCTCCATGCTCTCATGAAATATGGAAAGCAATTCAAAAAACTGTTTCAGTGAAAGCTCCAGCCAAGATAAAAATTATTTTTCAAGAACAGTAATAGAAATTGAAATTTTAACCTTTGCAGCCCACCTTACTGCATTTATGGGCAAACATAAAATGTTATATGGTGTGTTACAGAATGCAGGGTCTTAAATTTGGGGCCCAGAGAAAGCCTGGAGCAGTGGGTCTTGAAAGCACTAGGGTTCTAGACGCTGCCTGGCAGGAAGAAGGCGCTGGCTGGTGACACTGAGCTTGGCTTCCCCTTTTCAGACTCCCTCCTTCACCACCCACGTGGCTTCTGTATTGGTAGCTGAGCTGGCACCTACAACTGCCTGGAACCCAAAATGTGACCAGTAGGCACCACGGAGTGAAGGGCCCTGGGAAAGGCAGGGGACTCGGGCACTTGGGAAACCCTCAGGGCACAGCGTGGAAATCCAGGGCATCCTGGGGCAGGAGGCAGGCAACTTCCTCAAAACGGACAGCGTGGCACTGAGGTTGCTCCCCAGACAAACTCTGCCACATTACAGTTTTAGCCTCTCATTCTGCTCCCTCCCAACCCCTTCCCAAGCACTGGACTGGGAAATGGAGACCACCGTGTGAAAGATGCTTGGCCTGCATCCCCAAGCAACTCACTGGCTCATAGCAAAGATGTGCAGGATACAATCATTTTCCCCATCCAGGCCTGCCCACTCCAAAGCCTCCCACAAAACTCGCCTTGCCTGCATTCTGGCCATTTATCTTTTCAAGCTGTAGGGATAGAGTTCGCAAAGCACGGAAAGTCACCACCTGAGGACTACACCGAGGTCTGCTCACATCGCATTTTTCGTGGTTTTCACTATTATGGCTAGAAGCATGCTGCCTCCAGATACTGCCACAACAATCCTGGCTGGTAGGAAGGTGTTCCATCATGTCTCTTTTATGGATGAGGGACTTGAGGGTCAAATAGAACGAGTAATTTGCTCAAGGGAACATGCCAACTAAGTAGAAGAGCTGGGACTCCTGCTCAGGTCTTCAGCCCGCACAGACCCAGCCTTCCCAGCACACAGGAGTCAGTTCTGCCCTGACTTGGGGGCCTCCAGGGAAGAATTGGCTTTGGCCCTCAAGGCATTATCCAGAAGCATTTCCAACACTCCCATCTGAGTTGGGGAAGCAGTGCTGGCAGAAGGCTTTAGAAGACCAGAGAAATACATGGGTCTATATCTTTTTGTGTGTGTACGAAAGGTCTTTATTGGTGGGGGATACTGCAGAGCAGCATTAAGGAGGAGTGGAGAGAGAGAGAGAAACAGGGGAAGAGAGGGGAGGAGAGAAGGTGAGAGAGAGGGAGAGAGAGAGAGACAAGAGACAGGAGACACATGGGGGGAGAGAGAGGGAGAGAGAGAAGAGAGCTGGGGTCTGTATCTTGATTGCATGAGATGAGACCTGGCACCGGCTGAGACACAGGAGAGAACAGAGTTTGGCATTCTTCAACAAATACAAACACCCGCTTCAGAAAGGAGATTATCTAGAAAGACGTGCTGAAGTACACACAGGAGCTGGGCTGTCGAGGTCCAAACTCCGGCTCAGCCACTAATGAACATGTCACTCAACATCAGTTTCCTCATCTGCAAAAGGGTTATGAGAATGGCTCCCACGCCAAAGAGCTGCTGTGAGGATTCAATGAGTTTTATTTATATATGTATTTATTTATTTTGTTGTTGAGATAGAGTCCCATCCTATGCCCTGGGCAGAGTGCAATGGCGTCATAGCTCACTGCAACCTCAGACTCAGGCTATGGGCATCCCACTGCCTCAGCCTCTGGAAGCTGCTGGGATTATAGGCGCTCACCGCAGCACCCAACTGGGTTTTTCCATTTTTTTAGGAGTCGGGGTCTCACTCTCCCTCAGACAAGTCTCAAACTCCTGAGCTCAAGCAATTCACCCTCCTCTGGCTCCTACAGTGCTGGGATTACAGGCGTGAGCCACTGCAGGATTCAATGAGTTTTAAGTAAAGTGCTAAAACCAGGGCCTCGCATGTATTTGTCTAGTTATCACTTAGTGCCATCATGAGGAGGTCTCATGGACTGATGCCAGAGCACCTGCTTGGAGCCATGACTTGACTTGCTCAAATGACCATGACAGTGATCTCTGCAGGTGATCTCCTCACCCTGCAGCCCAGCACAGCAGACTTCTGCACATCAGCTGCTCTGAAAGCACGTACAGAGCCCTGGACAGGGTTAAAGTCCTCGTAGGCAGATGCCTGGCGGTAGGAGAGCAGAGCTCAGCCCCGAAATGCCTGGAAGATTAGCCCTTGGGAAGCTTAAAACAAAGCTACACTTGGAATCTGAGATGGAAAAATCAAATCTTTATGTTTTCCTGAGTGGGTTTATCAGATGGGCAGTCTGTGGTGACGGGTTTGTGGGGCTTTTCCTGACAACCATGGGGTGCAGAACTTCTTTCAGCCAGACTGCCTTGGGCTAAAGAGGACTAGAGAGGAAGGGGGCAGCCACATCTGGGCATGCACGTGGCAGCATCATGGAGGCATAGAGGCCTTCCCTCAGGGGCTTCTGGGATGCTGACTATAGCCCGCTTTACTGAGTGTCCCTGTGCCCAGTACTTGACTTCACATCAGGTCCTCTGCTCCCTGCAACTTCCCTAAAAAGGAAGCATTGTCCCTCACATTGAGCAGCTGGGAAACTGAGGCATGGCCAGATCATGTCACTTTCTCACTGGACTGAAAGCCGGGTATGGCTCACTTTGACAGTTTATTAACCCAAGTTTTGTCCCTACTATTATAGAAGCCTCAAAGAGGAAGAGCTGTTTTTCTCTCTGCCTCCTTTCTCCAAGCAAGGAAGCAAGCAAACCTGAGAGCTGGAAGCCAGTATCTTCTTGTCCCAAGAGAAAATAAAAGGGCCTTTGCTTGCAAAAGCCAACCAGAGCTTCCAGGGGCAAGGTGAACTTGGCTGTCTGACTGATGTTGGGTCACCAAGGTGAGGGCAGGCTTGGACCCAGACAGTTGGATTTAGAAAAGCCATGCTATTGTTCAGCTAAAAATGGTGGACTAAACATCTGAAAGTCTCCCTCTTCCCTCCTAAAACCTCATGAAAATAACAGTAAAACCTTCTTCTCTTTAAAGAACTTATGAGGACAAAGAAAGCAGGGGAGGAGGCAGCCAAAATTCAGGAAGCTGGGAAGCAGGTGAATGAGTGGCCGTGGCCGTAGCAAACCTACGAAAGCTGAACCCTAAACCAAAAGGCAGAATATCAGGACTCAACGTGATTTACACCACTGCACCCCAACAGGGCACCTCCAGGTGCCTCTGGAGGGGATGGTGAAGGTGAATAAAAAAACAAGAGGATTGGCTGAATCTACATAAGAAAAGCTAGATGTGCAGATCTCCTAGTCCACACCATGAGCTGGGCAACTGCCCCCTCCTGTACCCAGCAAAAGACTGGAGGTTGTTCTATGAAAAGAGAAGGCCAGAGAATTGGTATGCTGGGAGATGTCTGGCACAAGTGAGGGCAGGGGAACTGTACTGAAAACAGGAGTTTTCAGAGAACACTGAATGTCAAGTGAACATTGAAATATTGAAAGGGTCCCCCAAGCATCCAACACAATGGCTAAAAATGAAACCCTAATGGGATTGAATTCAATTAGGGCAGAACCTCTGTGAGTTGACCCCACAAGGGACTGCAACAAACTGGTCAACCTAAGGAAAGAGGCCTACTGTACTGATATGTACATGTGGTGTATGTCTAGTCTATGAAAATTAAGTCAGCTTAAGGCAGTGGTCAATGTAGGGAGGTGGTCAGCTATGGAGGTTCTGCTGTATCTGTTTCAACACCCTTACACACACACACACACACACACACACACACAGCCATATACTTGTGTTTAGGCAGGATCACCCGCTAGAACAGAACATCGTGTTTCCACAGTCATGGAGACAGTTTGTTGCCGCAGACATTAATAGCAAAAGCTTCCAGAGCAGTGTCTACTTGGGGTCACCCATCTTGACAAAACTTGGCACTGCTAAACCTCTCATCACTCCCCTATGACTACCAGGTATATAGTAGTAAGGAGTGTATAACCTAGAAGCAAGGGAAATTTATGCTGAGTGGATCACTGGGAGACTGAAGCTAGTGGGTAAGTTCCAGTGGTTCTGAACTCAATTTATGTAGCTTCTTGGATGGATCCGTAGGAACATGCAGTCAATAGCACTCAGCAGCCAACTTGATAACATAATCTTGCATCACCTCCACTGCTTCCCTGCTTCTCTTTGGGTATTCCCTGAGGTTGCACATGGGCCTCTCCCTCGGGCTCTATTTGGGAAGCCAGGTGAGGACAGACAGACACGAAATTTTACATCATGTGAAAAAACTAAGGAAACAACCTCAAACCCTAATTATTAGCAACAGAGAAACAAAAAGTTGTCCAGGAAAGGAAAGTGATCGTAATATAATACAGTGACCTCCCTTGTGCAGAGGATATGTTCCAAGACTCCCAGTGGATGCCTGAAACCGAGGACAGTAGCAAATCTGACTGCTGGAGATTGGAATGTGTTTCTGTTCATGTCTTCCACCCACAAATGTTTTGTCTTTTTCCATTTTAACCAAGCATTCATCAAACACTGCGGCTGTTAACTTTTACAGTCTGAGGTGTGACAGGAAGAGTAACACTATTTTTTTTGTCCTTCACAACTTCATGGATAGAAGGTTTGTTCTTACTGCAGATCTTAGCAACCTCTGCGGGTCATTTTTTTTTTTTTCTTTTCTTATTATGTCAAGAACTCTCACTTTTTCACTCAAAGGAATTGCCAGCATTATCATACTCTTGTGTTTTAGGGCCTTAATTAAGTAAGATAAAAGTGACTTGAACACAGCATTGCGATGCCAGCATAGCATCTAATAACTGAGATGGTTGCTGAGTGACTAATGACTGCTGAGCTCCTGTCCCATGGATGGGCTGGACAAGTGGATGATTCATGTCCCCACTGGAACAGAGCAGTTCAGTGCAAGATTTCATTGCACTACTTAGAATGTCATAAAATAGAAAACTTATAAATTGTTTATTTCTATAATATTCTATTCACTATTCTCAGATTGCAGTTAACCTTGGGTAATTGAAATTGCAGAAAGCGAAACCACAGATAAAGAGGGACTGCTGTACACTGCTCAGCCATTAGGCTGAAATGGACCCCAAAGAACATTCATGCCTTGAGCCCAGAACCAGTGAACAAGTTACCTTACAAGGTAAAGAGATTTGGAAGCCAAGACTAAATCAAAGGTCTTGAAATGGAGAGGTTATCTTGGATGAACCTGATGGACCCAATGGAACCAGAGCATCCTTATAAGAGGGAAGCAGGACAGGCCAGGTAAGGGCTGAAGCAAAAGGAAGCAGGACAGGCCATGTGAGGGCTGAAGCAGAGGAAAGCAGCGTCGGTGAGAAAGAAGATGCTGCACTGTGGCCTTTAGAGGGAAAGCGGCCACAAGCCAAGGCATGCAGGCAGCCTGTACAAACCAGAAAAGGAAAGGACATAGAGCCTCTTGAAGGATCCAGCCCTGACAACATTTTGATTCCTTCCTTTTAAGACTCATTTTGGACTAGTCTCCGGAACAGTAAGAACATAAATTTATGTTGTTTTTAAGCCATCAAGTTTGTAACAACTTGTTACAGCAGCAGTGGGAAACTAATAATTGCCAACAAGAAATTTTATATAGTCATAAGTACATTAACTCTGATCTAACCAAATGTATTACCTAGTTATATTGGGAAGACAGATGGATGAGAATGGTGTGTAAGGAGTAGAGGTGGGGAGAGGTGGAGAAAGACACAACGCCTCATCTTCCAGAGAGGGAAGTGGTTAAAGAATGGGCAGAACTGGCTTGGCTCTTGTAACTCAGCAACTAGAGTGCCAGCCACATAATTTGGAGCCGGCAGGTTCAAATCTGACCCAGGCCTGCCAAAGAACAATAACAACAACAACAACAACAAAAATAGCCGGGCGTTGTGGTGAGCACCTGTAGTCCTAGCTACTTGGGAGGCTGAGGCAAGAGAATCACTTAAGCCCAAGAGTTTGAGGTTGCTATGAGCTGGGATGCCACAGCACTCTACCAAAGGCGACATAGTGAGACTCTGTCTCAAAAAACAAAAGAAGAATGGGCAGAACCAAAAACAGTTTGAGAAGCACTGCTGTAGTTTTCCACCCTCACCTTCTATAGACAAGGAGAAGCTGTGGAGCTAGCCAATGAGAAATCTTCCCTTGAGGAGAGGATGAGTGGGCGTGGCTCTTGTGTGATGCTTCACTCATAATTTGGTTTATGTTTTGTGTCTTTATGAAGCCATAAAACATCTGACCAATTAAACAAGACCCTGGGGGAACTTTGGGTAAGTCATGTGTATATCTGAGATCTGCAGAGTCTCAGCTGCCAAAGGAGGAGGCATCAGCCTTGGCTCTGGGCAGCTAAACCTCTCCTTGACTAATTGAACAGCCTTCACCTGACGTCAACTGGTTTTACTTTCCATGGCCTGGCCTGGGTATCCCACTCCACTGAAGACATGCTAAATACTAAAGGGTCACATTGGCAGGCCTAAGATAAAAGGCCTCCATCACTTATTCCCCCACCCTCAAACACCTGAAGACTGCTGAAACTTCATCCAGCCATGCGGCAGGCAGGAAAATAATGAATTCAGAATCAAGGCTCCCAGAGGATAGGTGTGTCCAAAGCTACTGCCACCTCCGAGATCCTCAAGAAATCAAGTGAAGTTCAGTTAACACTAGGGAGCAAAATTGCCTTCTCTGCACCAGTAATCTCAAAAGGTTTTAATCATACATGTATACCTTTTTGCTTTCTTTTATTTATATTTCTTATTATTATTTTGCTATGGAAAAAGCTTTATTTCCATTTGGTGGAAGGCTTGAGAAAGGGCCTCCAGAGTGGCCAAAAAGCTGGCTAGTGGCTGGAGATAGAAGCTCAGGCAGAAGCCCTGACATTTTGAAAGAGGCCCCTCAGAGGGCTCTGGGTTTAGCAGGGTCCTGGGCATCCTTGCGGGTGAGCCTTGGGAAAACACTCAGCCATCCTAGAGCAGCTGGTCTGGAGGGGAAGGAGGGGGTTAGTCAGGTGGTTCCCCTTCTTGATGAATTTCACCTCCTCCTCTAGGATGTGGCTCTCCAGAATCACAGAGATGTGACTGTACAGGCAGAACCCAGGGCATGGAGGTCTAAAAGGGCCTAGTTCAGGTTCTTCTCCAGGGCTGTGGCAGCTTCCAGGGCATCCAAGTTTTCACCCCACCCACTTGAGATGGCTTCTGCACATCCTGGAAAAGGGTACAGCCACCACATTGGTTTTGCATCTTTAAGAGACACTGGGTGTCCTGACACTTCTCCTGGGCCAGCTCTCAGAAGAAGTGACCCACACCTTGCACAGCCACATTGTGAGGATTGAAATAGAAGCCCAGAGAGAGGTAGGTGAGGAGGTCTGTAGGTGTACATTGGCCTCCACATTAGTGGAATATTCTGACAAATTGGGGGGCCCATGGTTGACCAACAATAAGGAGCGAACCACAAAAACAGTGATGGGTGGTCCCAGAAGAAGACAGTATCTGAGAAGATGGTCCCAGAGGTCCCACGGGACCACTAAGCATCTCACCAGATCATATACAATTTTGAGCATATCCCTCCAATATTTACCCATTATGTTCATACTATTTATAAATATAAGTATATAGTATTATATAAATATGCTTATTATAAAACATGAACAAGAAATTTAATAAATTTCCATAAAAATCCATAATAAAAGGATTAGGTAAAATAAGTATAAACACAAGTGCTAATTTTTCATACTGTGCCAACTGGATGGTCTAGTGAATCTGTTGGGCTGACTGAGCCCCCCCTGAGGCCTGGGACGTGGAGGCAGTCTACCTTCACACACACACGATGACTGGCAGGGAGTGGCTTGAGTATGATTGTCTTTATCATCAAATAAAGTAGGTATTTTCCTATGAGAATCAGGAGAATTGCCAAGATTGCAATTAATAGCCTAGAGACTCTTCTTACAAATAAATGGATCATGTGGAGTCAAGGTTCATGTGAATAAGAAAATCAGGGTCAAAGGAATACCTACTGTCCTCTGACATTCAGAGATGAAATCAGAGGAAAGGATCAAGAAACAGGGAATGTGGAAACTGTTGACTTTAAAGAATAAAGAACTAAAGAATGAGTGCAGTGAGACAGGGTTTCTCTAACTCTGAGATAGAAACAGTATATATCACAGGAATAGAATGTGAACAACATAGGAAATTTTGAGTTTTCTAGTAGCCTTGTTTTTAAAATAGGAAAAAGGAACACATGAAATTGATTTTAATAATTGATTTAACTACATATATTTGAACTATCCTTTTGCCACATTAACAACAAAAAAACTACTAATTAGATAGTTTACATTTTTAATGTCTTTGAAATCCAAAGTGTATTTCACACATACGCCACATCTCAATTCAGACTAGCTACATTTCAGTTGGTGGCACCTGGAAATCAAGGACAAGGTTCTTGGAGTCCCAAGAGCCCAGAGAGTGTTTGAGAAACACCATATCAAAGGACAAACAGTCACAGATTGCTTGGACCAATGCAAACACAGAGGTAAGCATAAAAACTGTATGATGACATCCCAACTTACAGGAGAATATAGACAAATAAAGCAAAAATTAAGCCTAGATCAAAAGTACCCTCGAAAACCCCCTAAGAAATAGGTTGATGCCCCATCAACTTTTCTTCCAGACTTAAGACAAATACTGTGTCTTTTGTCTCAACAAAATAAAACTATAGAGTTGGAACATTCTTCTAGTCCACTCTGCCTCTGAGCATCTCAGTCTTGGGAAAGAAGCTGATAGACCATCTAGCAAGGGATTCTGGGAAGGAGAACATCTGAATGCAGACCTACCTAGCTCCATTCACCTTTGAAAGGAGCCCAGACATGATTAATACCATATTTCCAATCAGAAGACTTTCTATGTTGTAGTAATAAAAAACATCCCAAAAGGAAGGAAGGGTGTGCATGACAGTAGTGGGAGGAGGGTCAGAGACCTGCCTCACCTGCCCAGGAAGCCTCGAGGAGACACAATTCCAGGTGCGAAGAGGACAGTTGAGGAGAGGGCAACGGGCTAGATCTCTGAGCCTGCAGGATAAGGGGAAGGGTGAGACAAGGATCTGACTGATGGGAAGCCTCCCCAAACCTCAGAAATTCTTCCTCTAAAGCAAGTTAGACTCCCTCTCACTGGCACATAAACAGGCCCCCAATGCCAGCCCTCTCATTGCCCCCAAAGAGCCCCACCTGTCTACCACTGTCACCCTTGCCTTCCCCACCTCCTCCAACTTCTCACTGAGGTTCCTGGAAAAATTAAGCATTCCTGAAAGTC
Source organism: Arctocebus calabarensis (assembly GCA_963573935.1). Classification (NCBI taxonomy): domain Eukaryota; kingdom Metazoa; phylum Chordata; class Mammalia; order Primates; family Lorisidae; genus Arctocebus; species Arctocebus calabarensis. The sequence goes on from CAUYON010028162.1 coordinate 13,495, forward strand.
AGTAGCTACAGCCCTTCACCTTAGATTTCCCCCTCTTTCAAAAGAGATTAAGGCCAGTGGCTATCCCCCTCAGCTCCCTGTCCACAGCTTCGTGTCTGCAAGTCAATGGCAAGTCCTGCATTCTTGTGCACACACTTGCTGGAGGCCGAGCACAGACCAGCATTTCATAACATCTGGGCCCTCCTCCTTGTTCTGGCCCCCTGCCCTGCTGTGCCTAGGCCAAGTCCATTCCAGGCTGCATGTGGCCACATGCTGTTTGGATTTTCTGTGTCCAGTGTTAGAAGGAATGATCACTTTCCTAGACAATGTATCATTAAGTTCCACCAAGAAAAGTAGGAGCTGGAAGGGTTTCATTCCTCTTTCTGTGTCATGAACTGGAACTTCTTACAGCTCATGACCAGGCAGGCTTTCTGGACCAGTCCCACAGTGTTGGGGCCCTGCTTAGACAGATTTCTGCCAAGGTGAAATTCTGGCACTGGGTGTTCCCAAATCTGGGACAGCTGGAATGGTGAACCTGGTAGGCAGGAGGGACAAAGACAGCTGGAAGAGGAGAGGGGCAGCCAAGGACAGAGTGCTCCTCTACGCAGGAAAATTCTCTCCAGTGACAGGCCCTGGACTTCTCCACCAGTTTACAGTGGCGCCACGAGGTTCCTTAAAGGACAAAATTTTCCCTGTCTTCAAGAAAATGTAAGATTTAGTGAAGGAAATGGTTCCAGCTCAAGACTTTCAAAGCAAAATTAGTAAGTAGGAGAAATTAGTCTTCAGCATCCCCCATGCCCATCCTGCCCCCAAATACAACTAAAACTAACGCATCCCTAACTTTAGCCACTTGTTGAATGACGACACAGTTACTCCCATGGGAGCAGCACTCTGAAACAACTAATGCGAGGACGACATTGACAAAGTATTAATGCGATTTTCCCATTTGCCTTCCACAGAACCTGAGCTTCATCTTTTCCATCTGCCCAGGCGTGTCACAGAGGAATGTTACAGAGATAGGCAGGGTTAGGCCACAGAATGTTCACCTTCTGACATGTGAAATGGAATTCTGTAGAAGTGTGGCTGCTGTCTTGAGAGATTGCCCAGATTTCTTTGTCTCTCTGTTTATCTTCAAGGGCCAGGCCTGGAGAATCATCTCGTTGATTTGGCTCTGAGGCTCCCAGGATGAGTGCCCCTGGTTCATATGATCTCTATCCAAGTTCCTTCTACTTCTGAGATCCTATGGTTCTCTGTCTTTCCACAAACTCAAAGAACAACTTGACTGAACAGTGACATCTAACTCTGGAAGTGCCTTACTAGTTACGTGCTAAGTATCTAGTAACTATTGCTTTTCCTTGTTTTGATAGATGGGAGTGGGAAAGCATTTGAAAGGTCATATCTGTCTCACTTGGCCCCAGAAACAGAGCTTCAGCCTGCCCTCACTCACAGGGCTGGGCCACCCAATGGGGGGTGAGAACTCTGGTCCTCAAGGCAGAGGCTGGATGACCCCACAGTAAATTGGATAAGGTCTCCCAAAGGCATACGAGTCCTAATCCCTGAGACCTGTAAATTTTACTTTACATGGAAAAGGGACTTCGCAGATGTGATGACGTGATGAAGTTAAGGATCTTTATAGGAAGAGACGAACCTGGATTAGCTGGGTGGGCTCTAAGTTTAATCACATGTCCTTATAAGACAGAGGTGGAAGGAGAAATGAATACAGAAGAGGAGAAGGCAATGTGAGTACAGAGGCAGAGATTGGAATAATGGTCTCTGAAGCTGGAGGAAAGGGCACAGCCAGGAGTATACAATATAGGCAGCTACTAGAAGCTAGAGAAGGCAATAAAAAAGATTCTCCCCCAGATCCTCCAGAAAAAAAGCAGCCCCTCTGGAACCTGGAGTTTATCCCAGTGAAACTAATTTTGGGCTTCTGACCAGAACCATAGAGAACAAATTTGTGTTGTTTTGAGCCACTAAATTTGGTTGTTACAGCAGCAATGGGAAACTAACATCCCTGGCTGGAAACTAACAATGGGGAAGTAACCCCTACCCTGGCTGTGCAGAGATGGCCCACAAAGCCTCCTTCCCCTTGGAGGAGGCAGGAGGGCAGTGTCCTGTGTGCCCACCTCAAGAATCCAAGTGTGTATGTCAGGGGCAGTTGTGCTGCCAGCCACGGAGGCCACAGCAGACAAGCTCCTCCCTCCAACCCTGCCCTAGGATGAGCAGTAGGGAGACAGGCTTAGAGCTGACAGCTGGGTCCAGGACGAGGCTCCTGAGCGCCTTCACCCTGTGGCTGCCAGGCCTGGAAGGTGCTTGCTGGTGGAGGAGAAGCACCAGCGTGCATCTGCTGGGTCCAGAACATGGAGTACACGTGGGTAGGGAGGCGTGGTCGCGCACACATTGCTTTCCAAATTGGCTCCACTCCCAGCAACCTGAACCAATCTCACCCCTTCCCAGGATCCCTCCGTCCCTCCCTCCCTGCTGCCCTCTTCTGGCAACATCTTCCAAATAAACCACTTGCACTGGAAGCCTTGTCTCGAGGTCTCCTTCTGAGTGAACGCACCTCACACACAGTCTTGTAAGGCCATCATACTAATTAAATGAGATAACTGCCAAATGCATACAATCATTCTAGACTCATGGTAAATGCTCAATAAATGTCAGCTCTGACAAGGAGGAGTCCTACTCTGCACAGCTGTCATGTGAGGTACAGCTGGGGAGGGGAGAGTCTGTACCCACTGGGGGTCAGAGCAGCCTTGGATGAGAGGCTCTCAGGCGATGCATATTGGAACAGAATGTGTTGTTTTCCAATCTGAAGATTGTCCCCGTCTCTGTGGATCCCAGATCTCTCTCTCTCTTAACCACACACACACACACATGAAAATAGCAGCTTGCACCTCCCTCTTGAAATTCAGGTAGCAGAGACCAGAGGCGGGAGTAGTTCCCACCCTCCGACCCAGCCACACAATCCCAGACCATCCTCACCATCCCCGGACTCTTCACACTCAAAACTACTTTCCTGTAGTTCTCTACAGGATCTCGGCGAAGGAGTTGCAGATGTCACACAGGGTGTGCGTTGCAGAGGATGGAGGGCGAGCTGCAAGGAAAAATTGTTCTCCTGCCCCAGCTGTGGAACACCAGCTAGTGGGGGTGTTCATCCCAAAGCCCTTGGCCCTGACACAAAGGGGATATTATTCCAGCCCAAGTTCCAGCTCAGTTCTGATTTACTGCTCAGCCAAGGAAGGGAACATGGAACATGCAGTTCTGCACAGGGCCCTTAGCACATGCAGCTCCAGCTTTCTGCTCCAGGGACAGAGTGACCTACTTGCCATCAGAAAGACAAACAGCCTCTCAGAGTTTGTGCACATTCTCCAAGGAGAACATAAATGCTCATGCTCAGTGTGGACGGCCCAAGGTCCGTGGCACACAGGCTGAGCAGGAAACTGAGCACCTCACATCCAAGTGGCCCCAGGGAGCCCCACTCAGTCCCAGACCACAGGACCATGACCTTTCTCTAATCTCCAAGCTTTTTGACAGGTTCCATCTCTGTGTGCAGAAGGGAAGGTCTCCAGGGTCTCCTGCCATGCTCGGCCTTGTCCAGCTGTTAACAACACCTGGGTTCGAAGCCAGCCTGCCTGGGTGTTGATTCCAGCTCCACAAGATCTTTGCTGTGTGACCTTGGGCCTCAATTTCTTCATCCTTACACTGAGGTTGAGAATGGCACCTGTCCTATGGGGTGGTCCCTTCATTAACTCACTGAGCAGAAATCTCCTGAGCCAAGTACTGTCCCCAGGCAGAAAAGATACATCACAGACTAAACAGACAAAAGTCCTCTTATGGTGGTAACATTCCGGTGAGAAAAGAATGTGACTTGTCATTCATAAAAATAAAATCCCTTTTCTAAGTACCATGAGAGTTGCATGTGGTGTTGCAGGTAAAGCATTAAGAACAGAGTCTGAGCATAGGAATACAGGGAAAGGGGAAAGGGAGGGGAGGGGAGGGGGGAGTCTGGCTGGAGGGAGGGCAATTGGTGGGATCACACCTACGGTGCATCTTAGCAGGGTACTGGGGAAACTTATTAAATGTAGAGTATCAATGTCTTTATATAGTGATCAAGGAAATGCCATGAAGGCTATCTGTAACACTACGATCAAAACATTTCTGAATGTATATGAATCGTGCCCTATGATTGCACCAATGTACAGAATTATGATTCAATAAAATTATTAAAAAAAAAAAAAAAGAACAGAGTCTGAGTTGCACTTCAGCTGGGTATCAGTATTGCTGCTATTACCAGGATAACAGCAATGCCGTGGGATCACCTCCGAGGCAGGGATGCTGGGACTGGTGCTGAGAACAAATGCCCTGCAATTGGGAGTGTTAAGTCCCGGCTCCCTCATCTCCCCCTCCCTGCTGGCTGGTTGCTCTGCTCCAGTCCTTGCATTGATTAGATGTTGATTATATTATATGCGGTCCTGCAGGTTCCTGGAGCCCTCCCCACATCCACAGCTGAAGTAGCATTTTGTTCTAGCTCTCAAGAGCACCAGTGTGGGAACACCGCAGGCCAGATGGAATTTTGGAGACCCTGTCATTTGTTGGAAATTTTCTCTATCTGCCTTTGTATTAACAGCCACACATTTTCCCCTTAGACCCGGGAGTAAGGTTGGGCCAGGAGGGGGTGGGGATTGCTGCTGAAAAAACTAAGCAAGTTTCTTTCTGGGTTATTCCTTTCTAATCTTCCAGAGATTTGTACTCTCTGGCTGCTCAGAGGCCAAGACAGCCCCAGAGAAGGGAACAGGGGCGGGTCTGTGTCTTCTAGACAGATTTCTCCCCACTCTGACCCAAACTCATGACAACAGTCCCCTGAGGCAATCAGGACAAAATGCCCCTTATTCTTTGCCTTGAATCCACCCGGTCACCAGGTGTGGACTCGTACAGGGTTAGATCTGGAGGAGAGTTTATAAACTGAGATCCATAGGCCAAATCTGGCCTACAGATGTATTCTGTTTGGCCTGAAGTATTTTAAATAAATTTCAGCCAGTGTTTAAAATCCAGGATTATTTTACACAAAAATTCAGATTCTGGATTTCTTTGAAAAAAAGGGAAGTTCTAGTCACACTTCGGGCCTGTGTTCCCACGTGGCTAGAGTAGAGTGTGGCTCCCTCTCAATGACTTGCTCCCCCAATTCACCACAGGCCCCACCACGCCCTATTGTCTCCCAACACCCATGAGAAGGACAGGCGCTTCTGGCATCTCATGCGCTTTATTGTTTTTCTTCTAGAAAATGAACACTCCTCTGACCACAGCTCAATTAAACTTGAGAAAACAAAACACAGGCAGATGTGTTCTCATTCACTCAGCCCCTCTAATCACATATGCCAGCCAGCAGCCTGGGCTCCACCCCATTTCAGTTTGTATCTCTTGGTCCAGGGCAACATGGACCCACTAGCCACAAGTGACTATTTACATTTGACTTAATTAAATTAAAAATTTCCATTCCTGGTTGCATTTGCCACATTTCAAGTGCTCACTTGTCACCTGCAAGTAGTGGCAACCATGTTGAACAGCACAGAATAGAACATCCCATCATCTTAGAAAGTTCTGTTAGACAACTCCAGAGAGATTTAGGAGGCCTCCAGCTAATCAAAACATTTGTTGCTACATCTTCTGCCTCTACCCTGTGCTGGGCGCTGTGAGGGGATATAATGTGCACTGGGGCATTGGAGCTACTGCCTTATAGAAATTAGGGAGAAAGCTGCACCCCCAGACAAGAGACAGTGGGTGGCATCTGGTGATGTCACACGATGTCCTCAGAGTCAGAGAAGAGGACCAGGTCTCTGTGCTCGAGACACAATGAAAATGCTCTACTCATCTACAACATGCCCTCTCAGCTTGGTCTCAAGCAACAAACTGTATCAGACACTTCCAGAATGGGGGCTCTCTTAGCCCACCCCAAGTATGTTTTGGAGACTTCCTGAGCAAAATGCACAAAATCAAACTGGGCTTCATAGCTTGCCCTCCTTATCGGTGCTTCCTCCCTGGCACTTGGCTCCAACACCCCACAACTGCCCTTGAGCCTTCCCAGGGTCTATCCCCTGCCTAGGTCTCCTCTAATCCAGCCCTAACCCCCCCTAGGGCCTCCCACTAAGCCCTGCCCTTCCCTCTCCCCTGTCTACATGAGTTGCTCATGGGATCCAGACCCTCCAGGCAACATTCTATGAAACAAGCTAAATTCTAAGGATATTTATTTTTTAACAGAAAATTCCCTAAGACTAGATCTCAGAATAAAAGGGCTGAGTCCCAGTATGAGAACTTTCAGGTTGGTTGAGTGGAAATAGCATGATATTTGGGGTTGGAGGGCCCACCTTGAAGCCCTTCATGCTATGAACTGCATGATTTGGCCATTACTCAGCATCACTGAGCCTCTATTGAGCTCTAAAATGATAACAATCTTAAGGATTCAATGAGATAATGAATAAGAAAGCGACAAAAACCAATGCATTGGCAATGTTGTTGTTACACCCTATAGCAACACAGAATGTATTATATAGTTTATAGTATATGCTATTATTACTATGGAGGGAAAGTGTTCAGAACCGTGCCTGGCGTACACTAGAAGTGTATTTAATGGCCCTGGAGTGGAGACTGAGGAAAGACACTTGTAGGCAAAATGGGATATTCAAATCACACTGATGACTTAGAGGCAGGGGTTCTGAGCTTTTTGGTACCAAAGATCCTTCTGGCCACTGGTGAAGCTCTGGACCCTTCTCAGGATGCTTATTTTTAATACTTAAAATGAAAGACATTGGGTTACAAAAGTAATCACTTACATAGAAACACTTATCAAAATATTCCAAAAACTAAATTTTTGATGTAATCATATATGTGCTTCTTTATTAACACATTAAATAACAGGATCTATTCATATATCTAATAACAAATACAAGCCTGGTTGCCCACACTTGTAATCTGAGCACTCTGGGAGGCTGAAGTAGGAGGACTGCTTGAGTTCAGGAATTTAAGAACCAGCCTGAGCAAGAACAAGACCCGTCTTTACCAAAAACAGAAAAAGTAGCCTTCTGCGTGGCATGTGCTTGTAGTGCCAGCTTCTTTCAAGGCTGAGGCAGGAGGATTGCGTAAGCCCAGGATTTTGAGATTGTAATGAGCCATGATGATGATACAGCACTCTAGTTGGGACTCTATCTCACACAAAAAAGAAAAAAACTCAAGGCTCAGCGCCTGTGGCTAAAGTGGCTAAGGCCCCAGTCACAGACACCTGAGCTGGCGGGTTCGAATCCAACCCGGACCCGCCAAACAACAATGACGGCTGCAACCAAAAAATGGCCGGGTCCCAGCTGTGGGAGAGCTACTGTGGTCCCAGCTACTTGGGAGGTGGAGGCAGGAGAATCGCTTGAGGCCAGGAGTTGGAAGTTGCTGTGAGCTGTGATGCCATTGCACTCTACTCAGGGTGACAGTTTGAGGCTCTGTCTCAAAAAAAAAAAAAAACAACTCTATTTTTAAAGTAGCAATGAGTAAAGACCATATTTCAAAGTATACTTATCCACTGGCATGATATAAGATATCTATCACTTCTCTTGGTAACAAAGTCCCAGGTTCTACTAACACTACTGTGGTTAGTGCCTACATTCATGATTGAAGAAAAACTCAATTTCAGTTAGAGATTAGTGAAAATAAAGATGTAACTTTCTTTAACCAAGTTTAGAGCTACCCTAAAATCTATCCATGTTCACCAGGTAAGAACCCTTGGTCTAGGCACACCTTGCCTCTTCCTCTGACTCCAGCTTTCTCTAATTCACTGTCAGAGGGATGGATCCACAGGGCCGATATAAAGGCAGTCCCCGGAAAGCACACATCCCTACCTCCGGCTTCTGTGCGGGATCTAGAGTCCAAGGCTTCCCCACTCCTGCACCTCTGATGCACTGAAGGATCCTGTGGAAGGTCCCAGAAGCCCAGGCCCTGCTGCATCTCCAGCCTTGTCTGTTGTCTGAGAACAGTGTAATCCTAGCTCCCATTAACTGAGCACTTACTGTGTGCTGACGATTGTGCTTTATGTCCCATGATAGCATCAAACATACTTCAAGGGTGCCCTCTTATTTTTAAGAGAAACTGAGGCTGAGAGGTTAACAGTTTGCTGGCTTATCCAAAATGGTGAACAGGATTTGATACAGACCTCCAGCCCACCCTCACTCCCTTATCTCCCCCTCCCTGTTGGCTGGTTGCTCAGTTCTGATTAGAACTCACCCTCTGAAATCTTCATGCTTTACGACTGCACCAACTAAGTTAGTATGACAATTATAGTCTAAACCCAGTCACCCTGGGCCACTGCCAGGGAGGTAAGTGAGTATGAACAAGGAGCCAGGGGTCTCTCCTGACTAAACGGAGATGAAAGGATTTTAACTAAAGTTTCGAAGCAGAGTGTTCTGAAAGAAATGGGTATAATAGCATCTTTGTAGTTGCAAAAGGATCTTGGGCGCCAGGAGACTGGAGTGACTGATTCTAAGAGCAGAGTTGGATGGAGCCTTCAGACAGTAGCCAGGCATGCAGGCAGTCTGGGAGCAAGGACCCTTACTGTCCAGGAAGCAGCCCTGCTGGTGGCCAGTCCCAAAGCTGGGATCTAGGTCCCCCAGGAGGCACACACTGAGCCTCTGTGTGCACAGACAACAGAGACGCTCTGTCCTGGAGAAAGAGGCCTGTGTGTCCCGCCCACCCACCTTCCAGCATCAGCATAGACATCCAAATGGCCATTCACTGGCCATCCCAGCCTCCAGTCCTCAAACTGCCTTGCAGCCTCCACCTCCCCTGGGCACCAGCACCTTGGTAGCACGACCCCGGCACCCCCGCCACGGCCTGGATGCAGCTTGAGGCTGGCTCCAGATGTTCCACCTGCCAAACACCCCGACTTCCGAGCAGGCTGCTGGGAACCCAGATGGCACCTTGGCAGCCGCTATGTGGAGTGCAAGTGTGTGAGGGTGTGTGAGTGTGTATGAGCATGTCACTGTGTGAGTAAGTGTGAGTGTCTGTAGTTGGTCAATAGTGTGTGAGCATGTGAATAATGTGTGTGAGTGCATGGAGTGTGCGAGTGCATGTGTGTGAGTGAGCGTGTATAACTGTGTCTGTGTGACTCTGTAGACAGTGGGAATAGCGGCAGGGCCCCCACCCCACATCAACATGACCAAAGGACTAAAGGCTTTCTTCCAGGTGTCCCTGACCTCCTCCCAACTGGTTGGGGTAAGAAGAGTGAGTGAACAACCCCCAGGACTTACATGTATTCATCTGTCCCCTCGGTCCCAGATTTACAGGACTGGTCTTATTCGGGTTTGGGTCCAGCTCCTGATCTGACCATTTCTCAGCCACAAGACCTCAGGCAAGAGTGTAGGTGCCTCTGAGTCTTAGTTTCCTCACTCTTAAAAGAAGGAGGCATATCTAGTTGTCAGAACAATACCCCTGACCCACAGCACAGCATGCTGGGACACAGAACATCACTCCTGGGACACTGTAAATGCACCAGTCATGGAGGAGGTCTGCACCCATGCTCCCCCAGCCTGGGAACTCCTGAGCTCACAGGAGTGAGCTCACCCCAGTGCTCACAGGGTGCCCAGGCACATGACAGGCAGGTTCCTGTCTGACAACTAAACTTAGTAAATTTGGGTTCCCTTTGTCTTGCCCCACTCTGCCATAGACAACCCCTGCTGCCAGGAATAGCCAGCGAGCAGCACCTGGAGAAGTTGGTGGATAGTTTACCTCCAAGGGCAAATGCAGGAGGCCCTTGACCATGCAGACCTCCCAGCAGGCACAGCTGACTATGCCTCAGCTCTAAGGCAGGGAGAACTGCTCAGAGACGCCTCCAGAGAGATGTAAAAGTAGATGGGGTTTTCCATAAGCTGGTATTGTTCTTATAATTAAAAAAGAGAACAGGAGATGTAAGAGCATTTCAGAACACTATCAGGCCCAAAATAAAAACCAATGAAAATGTCCTCTATAATTAGGTCAGGAGGAGAAGCAGCAACAATATTGAAAAGAACAAGTTTCTCAGAATCCTACGTCAAAGGTAGGTGAGGTGGCTCACACCTATAATCCTAGCACCGTGGGAGGCCGAGGCAGGTGGATCCTCTGAGCTCAGGAGTTTGACACCAGCTTGAGCAAGAGTGAGACCCTATCTCTAAAAATAGCCAGACAGTGTGGCAGGCGCCTATAGTCCTAGCTACTAGGGAGTCTGAGGCAAGAGGATCACTTGAGCCCAAGAGTTTGAGGTCACTGTGACAAAGGGTGACAAAGTGAAACTCTGTATCAAAAAAGAATCCTATATCAACCCAACATTTACCAAAAAGAAAGGTCCACAACATTCTGAACCCTAAAAGGGGAGTCCAGACAGACAGAATGGGAGGCCTAAGAGACTGCACAGACCAGGGAAAAGAAAGTGAATGTGAGGACACACCCCATGCATGGAATGTGTTGGGAGGAAACAGGCTCTTTGCTCCCTGCCCCCCTTCTCATTTTTCCTTCTCCTTGCTGGGAAAGGTTATCACATTATCCCTGGGCTGGAGTTTGTTTATCTCCTTTGGTGAAAAGGATAAAAAGAGTTGTAGAACTTGTACGTTTTGAAATTATGGCCCTCTGGGCACCAGGACCCTGTGGAGCGGCCTCCCAGCCACTCTGGTGATGACTGTACCAGCTACCGCCATCTACTTCACTGCACACGACCAACTCAAGGCTTTCCTGTGTGGTCAAGCCCTGATCTCTGACCTCTACGCACCATGGTGGCTGGCGCACTTGCCCACCTGGGCACTGTGACTGTCATCAGCCCCCTGGAGCTTATGCGCACAAAGTTGCAGGCACAGCACATGTCATACTGGGAGCTGGGTGCCTGCATTCCACTGCAGTGGCTCCGGGCGGCTGGCGCTCCCTGTGCCTGGGCTGGGGTCCCACTGTCCTTGGAGATGTGCCCTTCTCAGCCTTGTACTGGTTCAACTACGAGCTGGTGAAGAGCTGGCTGAATGGGCTCAGGCCAAAGGACCAGACACCTGTGGGCATCAGCTTGTGGCTGGCGGCATCTCAGGGATGGTAGCTGCGGTGCTGACTTTGCCTTTCCATGTGATGAAGACCCAGCGACAAGTCGCGCTAGGAGCAGGGGAGGCTGTGAGAGTGACACCCCTGCATGTGGCCTCTTCTAGCACCTGGCTGCTGCTGCTGCGAAGGATCCAGGCTGAGTCAGGCACCCGGGGACTCTTTGCAGGCTTCCTCCCCAGAATCATCAAGGCTGCCCCATCCTGTGCCATCATGATCAGCACCTATGAGTTTGGCAAAAGCTTCTTCCAGAGGCTCAACCAGGACCG
>CAUYON010028164.1:0-7500 GCA_963573935.1 Arctocebus calabarensis
CCTTCATGGCAATTGCAACAACAAAAAATAAACAAAATGAGACTTAAACTGAAAAGTTTCTATATATCTAAGGAGACAACCACCAAAGCAAGTAGACAACTTTTAGAATGGGAAAAAATATTTACATATTATGAATGGGACAAAAGCTCTTGATAATTAGGATCTATAGAGAACTCAAATTAATCAACAAAAAAAAAGACCAATCTCGTACATCACCGGGCAACAGACACAAATAGAACCTTCTCTAAAGAAGATACACAAACAGCTAACAAACATACGAAAAAATCCTAATCATCCCTAATCACCCGAAAAATGCAAATCAAAACTACCCTGAGATCACCTAACCCCAATGAGAATGGCCCCCATCACAAAGTTTCAAAGTTGCAGATGCTGACATGGATGCAGAGAGAAGGAACACTTTTACATTGCTGGTGGGCCTAGAAACTAATACACCTTTTTTGGAAGGAAGTATGGAGAATCCTCAAAGAAGTCAAATTAGACCTCCCATTTGATCCTTCAATCCCATTACTAGACATCTACCCAGAAGAAAAAAAATCATTTTATCATAAGGACATTTGCACTAGACTGTTTCTCACAGTTCAATTTACAATCACCAAAATGTAGGAACAGCCTAAATGCCTACCAACCCAGGGATGAATTAACAAGCTGTGGTATATGTATACCATGGAATACTAGTCAGCCATTAAAAGATGGAGACTTTATATCTTTTGTATTAACCTGGATGGAGGTAGAACACATTTCTCTCAGTAAAACATCACAAAACTGGAGAAGCAAGAATACAATGTACTCAATTCTAATATAGAAGGCACTAGATGAACTAATACAAGTGGCGGGTAGGAGAAATGAACAAGTGGGGAGAGGGGAAGAAGTAGAGAGATGAGGGTGTCACCATACATGGCACACCTCTTGGAGGCAGGACACAATTATAAGAGGTACTTTATCTAACAAATGCAATCAGTGTAACTTAATTATTTCCACCCTCAATGAATCCCAAACAATTAAAAAAAAAACTGAATTTGTATCAATAGGTAAAGGCAGTTCGGTTAACAGTAACAATCACCTTGCAGAGAACGTATATGCCAATAACTGTTGTGAGATTCTTATTCCTCATAACCCTGAGGTTGGTACTACATTTACATCCATTTTACAGATGGGAAAACTGAAGCACAATTTGGTACTTTCCCAAGAGGAAAGGAGATCAATTAATGAAGACACTGCTTGCTGTGGGAGTACACAAGATGAACTAGGCCTTGGTGTTCAATCATGTAATCACTCAGATGGCCTACAGCAGAGCTCAGCATTTGATTCTATTTCCCACATTCTCCAGGGTACTCTTATTCCCATGGCCCTGTCCTCTCAGCTCTAATGCCTCTTCTGAGCCACCCATTTTCTAATTTTCTAATAGATAAATCCACCTGGATATCATACAAATACTTCAGATTTTAGATCCCAAAATTCAAGTATATATTATTCTACCTTTCCTCACAAAGTTTAAAGAACTCAAATTAGATCTCCCATTTGATCCTTCAATCCCATTACGAGGCATCTACCCAGAAGGAAAAAAATCATTTTATCATAAGGACATTTGCACCAGACTGTTTAGCGCAGCTCAATTTACAATCACCAAAACGTGGGAACAGCCTAAATGCCTACCACCCAGAAATGGATATGGTATACGCTTACCTTCATGGCAATTGCAGCTTGTCCTTACCTGATTTGACCTTACTTCTGATCCCAATAAATGAGATCACAGCCAATCTGTAACCCATTATACAACCATGTTAGCCTACCTTGACTCTCCTCTCTTCTCATATTCTTTCCTAATTATTTGCTAAAATCATGGGGCTTCCATATGAAATCTGAGAGTTCACAGCCAGGAAAGCCCAGAAGAGGTAACCTGGACGTGCCCAGGCAAACTCCAAGGAAGGGCACTCAGACTCTCATGGTTATGGCTGTCTCTACCTACCATAAGCCTGGTCACAGATACTCCTCTCTTCATATACATTTTGCCCAGTACACACAGGCATTAACATATGGTACCTTTTCATATGCATGACAGCCATAGCTCCTAAACATGGCAATAGCAACACCATGTGAACTTTGGGTTTCAAACCTGAGCATCAGAATCACCTAAAGATTTTTAGTAATTCAGATACCTGGACTACATTCCTAAGGATTCTGCATCTGGGATGGAACGAACCTGTGTGCTTAACCTCACTGTTGGAAAAACAGGCTTGGCATTCACCCACACATCAATAGGCAAATGACAGAGCTAGGCCTCAGACCCATTCATTTAAAATAATCTATTCCATTGAATAAACTAGACACTCTGAAAAACTGCTAAATAGAATGCCCCCAAAATGATTATTTTAACTTGTTTTGAAAGTTCATATTATCCCCATTATAGAATCAAGGCCTTTCATAAAATTTTGTTCATAGAATTTTGTCATGTTTCATAGAATCATGGCAGATCCTAGAATAATAAAACCCATTATCTAACTCTCGTCTCTGGTTTTTAGAAAAAGGCAAATCACCAGCTGGTTAAAAGAGGTCATTTTGGGGGGGGACATTAAACCTGCTGAGCACTACACTATGATCTAACATAATGGTGACCACTCTCTTACCCGGCAATAAGTGACCCACATTCCTTTAAAAGTTCTCAAGTAACACAAAATAAATGCTGAAATAATACTGCATTTAAATTAAGTACCTTAGTTAACATTATTACCATTCAACATCTCAATTTGCCATTTTCCAAGAAACTTTAAAACATAAAATAGTAAATGCCTACCAGTACTTTCAGTGATCCTACTATAGTTGACACCAAACCCAGCAGAAGCCAAAGTGTGAACATCCCCATACAAAATCTTCCCAATCTCAATATCCTTCCTGATGAACATTCCAAAGAAAACTGGAAACTGACCTTTTTATTCTATAAAATTTAGTGACTCTTCAGCTTATGATTTGACTAATTTTGATAACCTATGTACCTTATGTACCTTTCAAAAGAATGCCATCATTTAAAATTCTTTTTTTTGTTTTTGTTTTTGTTTTTGGCCAGGGCTGGGTTTGAACCTATCACCTCCAGCATATGGGGCTGGCGCACTACTACTTTCAGCCACAGGTGCTGCCCCAACATCACTTAAAATTCTTATGTTCAAAATATTACAGTAGTACCCTTACCTTTTCAATTAAAAAAATAAAACCTATGCTGCTACAAAGTATTCATCCTAGAGGGAAAAGCTTAAATTTAAAAAAAAAAAAAAAAACACAGTGCAAAAAATGCATCAATGCTGTAAGAGTTTAATTGTTAAGACAAAGCGCTACATTATAATTTAAACATAAGTAATCTTTCAGAAAAGAAAACTTAGTGCAAATTAAAACCCCAGTGAAAGCCCACTATCATTTCATATGAAGACTCTAGAAGTAGGCTTCCAGAACGGGAAACACTGGTTTCAACAGAATTAGCTCAGGGAGAGTATGTCTTCAAAATGTTAAATGGTACAGAGAATATCATGTTAGTTTAAAATGAGGTCAACCAGGTACTAAAAAGAGACATGCTGATAGGTCCTAACACATAAAACTAATTGATTAGTAGTAGCATGCTTTATCAATGACTGCAGATGCAACTTACAACAAATTTCTGACCATTTCCAAGTCTTTATTACTTTAGCCAATCTCTTAACTACGCTATAATAATCAAAGAGTCATCTTCCAATTTTTATTTCCAAAAAGACTTTATTTCATCATCCTCAGAAACTGGTATTTCATAAAAATGTGATTAAGCTATGTGTAACCCAAGGTTATCCATACAACAAAAAGAAATATTCCTTTTCAAGCATTTATTCCAAGAGCTTCCATGACATGTTAAATGTCACCTTTAGGTGCTGGCATTAAGAGACCCCTTAAATTTCTTTACATACTATTTTTCCTAAGAGAAATAAAAAAGCCAAGAAAGTAACCTTCCTTTCAAATTCTAGATTGCAAACATAATACAGCCTATCTTATAACAAAAAGTATATGAATTAACCTTGAAGAGACTCTTGTCAACACCATGTGACTTAATTAAATTACATTTCCCAAAATAGAATCCAATAACCTCTATTACCACTATGTAATGAATTAGTGTTTGTACTTTCTGTGAAGACTTCAAAGAAGTTCTCCCCTAACAACTAAAGTAACGAACATGGATTGCTAATAACAAAAATACCTCATCCTTATTTATGATCTAATTCCTGTAAGGTTTCACCCTTTTTAAGTAGTACAGTAACTGTACAATCCTTTTCCTTGCCCCTTACAAGAACACCTATCCTCCAAAATTCTCTGCTTTTACAGGGTTTTGTGGGGAAAATTTACTATCATTTAGCAATTAACTTGTTGCTGTCTTCCTAAATTACATAGTCCCCTGGATATAACATTCTTTACCTAAGGCTACTATACTATAGCCATGTATAATGGAAGACTGCTGGAATTACACATACTTGAGAATCTCAAGGTGCTAAGAATGACAGCACAATATATAACCAGCCCAAGACAATTACAAGTCAATTTTAGAGATACAGATTACCATTTCATAATAATGCAATGGATGACATCAGTGACAAACCAAAGGAGGGTAGAGGCAAGATACAGGCAACATGGGGAGTGTATTGGCTGTAGAAAATTTGGAACAGTAAAAACCAATTCATCATATTCCCAGCCTACAGCCAGTCCACCACCTCCTTACCCCGTTGGTACACTACTACTATCGCTTTGTCATTTTGAACCATTAGAATGCTAAAAATCAATTCAAGCTAGGCTTTGGGTCATTAGTTAAAATGCTGAGTGGTTTTGTAACACAAGAGGTAAAAGGAAAAAAAGTTTAATTTTATTATCTTAAAGTGATGATCCTTCTTAGCCCATTAGTATAGCTAAGATCAGTTGGGATGTGTGAAATACAGAATCCCAGGACATGCCCAAACAAATCTGATTAAGTTGATTCTGATGTAGATGGCCTACAGGCCCTCTTTGAACCTACCACAGGTACTTTTTGTTTTTTTTTTTTTGTAGAGACAGTTTCACTTTATCGCTCTCAGAAGAGTGCCGCGGCATCACACAGCTCACAGCAACCTTCAACTCCTGAGCTTAGGTGATTCTCTTGCCTCAGCCTCCCGAGTAGCTGGGACTACAGGCGCTGGCCACAACGCCCGGCTATTTTGTTGTTGTTGCAGTTCGGCCAGGGCTGGGTTTGAATCAGCAACCCTCAGTATAAGGGGCCAGCACCTTACTGACTAACCCACAGGCACCACCCCGGTATTTTTTTTTTTTTTTTTTTGCAGTTTTTGGGCGGGGCTGGGTTTGAACCCACCACCTCTGGTATATGGGGCTGACGCCCTACTCCTTTGAGCCACAGGCTCCACCCTACAGGCCCTCTTTGAAATGCCAACCACAATATAATCAACCTTCCCCAATATATCAGATTATCAGCAACTGATAGCAATTAACAGACCAGGCAGGCTCAACTTGTACAACTGGATATTTATCCTGCTAGAATCATTTTACCAGTGGAATTTTTCAGGCAAGATTCCTAAACTATACTAAGTAACAGTAACATATGACAGTAATGAAAAAAGGATGTACATTTCACAACCTTGCCAAAAGTAGTTAAAAAAAAAATCACTAATACTTTGAAGTCATCCTTAAATGTTAGTGCACTGATAAATTGCATCCAAATGAATTTATTGAGGTGTGTCACTGTATTATGCATGGAGCTAAAGTTTGGTGAAATTGCCCTCAAAGGAAATAAACTCATACCATTCAGCATCAACACAAATACCATGGTGGACAGTAGATTCAGTCATTTTGTTTTTCAAAAATTTGTTGTAATAAGCCTAAACATACAGCACTTTTTAAATTACAAGGTAGTCTTAACAACTACCTTTATAAGCAGTGGAAGAATAAAAGGACATGAACTAAATTAGTTTCTAAATTACACAGGACACAAAGCATTTGTTGTCAGACTATCTTTCAAAATCACCTCAGTACCATCTGGAACTTGGACAGGTGTCCCACACATCCACTGTATTCTAACCTGTCCCAGCAAGGCAAGAGTATACGGTTACATGACCTGCTTTGAAGGTTAGGGAAAGAATAAAAAACGAGAAACCAAGGACCTCAGGGAAAGAAATTAGCTCATCTGGCAGCAGACAGCTAGTAACTCAACTCTGACAATAGTAGGCCTTAGAAAGCTCAACATTTGAGAAAAAGTGGGAATGGTAGCTCTAACAAGAGCCTACAAAACTGAGAATTGAGATAATTAGTAAAGACAGGTCCATTAATATATAAAAGTTGCTTCAATAACAAACTAGCAAACTCCCTATTAATTTTAATTTTACTTTGTGACCCAAATTCTGGAAGGGTATTGAGCTGAGCTTTCTGTTAATTTACCTGTCCCCTCTTTGTTCCCCTACCACTGACCACCCACACATTCAGAAAGGCTGCTAAAGATCAATCATATATCCAATCCCTTCTGAAATTCTAAAAACCAGTAACATACACAAACTCTTGGGGAGAAAGGCGGTACATAAAAACATTAAAAAAAAAAAAAAAAAAAAACCCAGACAATAGCAACAAAATCTTAGAAACCAGGAAGTTTCTAACAAATGTAACTTAAGCAAACTCTAAGAAAACTGAACATTCTGCCAACTGTCAACAATGAGGACATCTCAGATTATACCGCAGAACCCCCACAAAGGCTTCAGAACTGGCCCGACAGTACCCATAGAAATATAGGTTAAAAAGGGGGCTAAGAGAATTAATGGATGGACTTTGAAAACCAGTTCAACTCCCAGATTCTCTGTGCTGCCAGACAACTGACTTCCCCTGCATCCTGGCAGAAGTGATTTTATTCTCTTGAAGCAGAAGACTATCTTTGGGCTGAATAGGTACACAGTGATGACAGTATGTGAATTAAGGTAGTTAACTTGTTAAGATCCCTCAGCCGCCTTCCCCTACTGGGGTCACAACATTGGCAAGGCAGGTTTTTTCACTCCAAGCAGGAAAGTGAAAAAATTCTCTGGTGATCCTGACCAGCTTGAAACAAAAGGACATATCAAGAATTCCTCAATAAAGTGACACAATCACATCACCCAACAGTGAACCACATGATTGACAAGCTCCCCTCCCAGCCCAACACACACACGTTCACAAAATCTAAATTAACTTTTAAAATGTTCCACTCCTAAAAATAAGCTAAGGATCACCAAACATATGAGAAATATTCCTAATATGAAAACCAAAAGCTAAAGCAACAGCAAGTAAAGCCTCTTGGAAGAAACAGACGTTTAAATAAGTAATCATTAGTACTCACAGAGGAGAAAAAGATAATGTATCCATAAACAGATTGGGGGAAGGAGGGGTCCTTAGAATTTAAGAGACTGAAACTACAAGCTTTTTAAAAGTTAAAAGATTTAAATTGTAGAAATTGCTCAGATGATCAAA
>CAUYON010028164.1:12500-13640 GCA_963573935.1 Arctocebus calabarensis
GAAAAGCAAAGGCCCAGCAAACATATACAGGAACACACATGCACTCTACCCTTATAGTGTGCATGTGATACAGGCTGGGAGGAACCTAGCAATAAAATGGCTGCAGTTTTAAGTTTCCAGGAATTTGAAACCTGAAGACATTTGCGCACTTGGCAAAGCTACACTAACCTTTCTACCTATCCAAATTTTTACAAAATAAATGTCAAATAGCAGTTAATATAAAAAGTATAGTACTTACTGCTATAATCACCATATCCATAGTAGTTGTTGTAACCAGTGTAGTCATATCCTCCATAACCACCGTAACCTTGGCTGTTATATCCATAGTTGCCATAGCCTTGATTCCAATAGTTACTATATCCCTGGTTCCAGTTTTGACTGGGGCCTGCAGCACATTAATAGGTTCACTAAAGTCAGAAGATCAGCAAAGATCTTTACTTCAGGATAATTAAAAAGCAGAAAAGCTTAAGATAGAGTAAACTTAGGCTCTAGCTTACCACCACCTCTTCCACGAGCTCTTCCTGCAAATCCTCCTCTAGATCCCCACTGTTGCTGTTGCTGATACTGTTCCTTCGACATGGCTACTTTTATTTCACACTAAAAGAGAAAAATTATGTTATTTAATTGACTCAAGAAGTTTATAATAATCAAAATAGCCAAGAATATTTAAATAATTGGCTAAGGGTGGCGCCTGTGGCTCAGTGGGTAGGGCACCGGCCCCATATACTGAGGATGGCAGGTCCAAACCTGGCCCTGGCCAAACTGCAAAACAAAAAAATAGCCAGGCATTATGGTGGGTGCCTGTAGTCCCAGGTACTTGGGAGGCTGAGACAAGAGAATCGCCTAAGCTCAGGAGCTGGAGGTAGCTGTGAGCTGTAATGCCACAGCACTCTGCCGAGGGCTATAAAAACTCTGTTGCGGGCGGCTCCTGTGGCTCAACGAGTAGGGCGCCGGCCCCATATACCGAAGGTGGCGGGTTCAAGCCCGGCCGCGGCCGAACTGCAAAACAAAAAAATAGCCGGGCGCTGTGGCGGGCGCCTGTAGTCCCAGCTACTCAGGAGGCTGAGGCAAGAGAATTGCTTAAGCCCAAGAGCTGGAGGTTGCTGTGAGCAGTGTGACGCCACGGCACTCTACCCAGGG
>CAUYON010028165.1:0-12761 GCA_963573935.1 Arctocebus calabarensis
AGCAAAAGATCGCAATTGTATTATGTTACAGTTAGCAGATTATGCATACTTCAGGAATGATAGAATGGGTCAATTTCATGAGGGAGGGGTGGGGAAAGGAAGAGCAGAGAGAGAGAAGGAGTAAGGGGGGTGGGGTCTTGGTGTGTGCCACACCTTTTGGGGGCAAAACACGACTGTAAGAGATAGCGTAATAAAACTGGTACTTTATTTACCTAACAAATGCAATCAGTGTAACCTGGTTTCTTGTACCTTTAATGACTCTCCAACAATTAAAAAAACAAAAAAAACAAACAACCTTCTGTTTCCTCCACTCCCAGGGTCTGACTCATGAGTCTATGAGAATTTGTGGGTTGAAATTAAAACACATGTTTCTCTGTAGAGACTTGCTGTATTCTAGAACACAGTTACAGAATCATGTGGTGTTCTGAGGAGGGGGAATTCACTAGTGATGCTTATAAGTAGAAATATTTCCTAAATTTTCTACCCAAAGATGGAGACTTAACAAATATATGGTTTCTGTGGGTTACTTAGGACTAAAAAGAGAATGTTTTATTACTAAATATAGTATGATACTCAAATCTCATTTAAAGTTGAATTTTAACAGCATAGAGATTGAAGATAACTATCTAATGAAAACTTTACATTTAGCTCAGCCCTGTGAATAAATACTTTTTTCAAGAAGCACTACAAGTGTAAGAGGCTAGTAAACATATTTAAGTGATAGTCAAGACTAAGCTCAATCAAATCAAGTTGCTAAAACGAATGTATATTTGTGTGAATGTTAGTATGTATAATAAAGCCTTAGTATGTACAAGGTGAAAACTATGCCTGCATTCAAAGAATTAAAAATGTATTAAGTATTAGTCTAGTATGGAAATGCTTGCATACTACGTTATATATGGTGAAGGGTAGTAGAGACAAATCTTCCCTTGGAGAAATAAATCTGAATTATTAGAATACACAATGGCATTTGTGCTAGACCTGGAAGTATAGCATGGGTTTTCATAGTTATGGGAGTGGTGGAAGTGTGCATTCCTAGAGCAAGTGTTGTTAAAACCATGAAGCAGAGACGCAGTAGAGGCCAGGGCGTGTGCAGTTGGTGCGGGGTGCACAGTCCGCCTGGACTGAAGGACTCTTCTTTTGTATCTTGCCTGTGTTATTAATATTGTGATTACACAGCAGGAGCAGACAATTCTGGGGATGATGCATCAATTAAATACATTAGTGGAAAAAAGCTCAAATTTTAACTTTAAACTATACTGATCCATGTAGCCAGGTCCAGCAGAGGCTGACATTAAAATGAGTCTAAGGCCAAGCACAGTGGCTCACATCTAGAGTCCCAATACTTTAGGAGGAGGGTGGGTGGAAGCCAGAAGTTTGAGACTAGTCCGTGCAATAAAAAAACCCTATCTTTCAAAAAAGAAAAAAAAAAATTAGCTGGGTGTAGCGATGCATTCTGTAGTCTCAGCTATGCAGGAGGATCCCTTGAGTTTAAGAGTCTGATATTACAATTAGCTATGATGCTACTGCTGCACACCCACCCTAGCAACGGTGTGAGATCCAGTCTCAAGAAAACGAAAACAAAAGCAAAAAAACTGTTTATAAATGAATCTAATGTGTTAGCATGATACGTTGGAAATGTAGAAATTATTATACTATCTGTGAGGTTATAACATTGATATAGAAATTAGAACCTTTAATAATTCAAATAAACATGCACAGTATATATGTTTTAGAAGTTAAATGCAGAAAAGGTTGCCAATTCCTATCACTGAAGCAAGAGAGATAAATAAAAAATAACTTCAATAAATAATATGTAAAATTTTTACAGAAATTACATGACTTTGAGGTGAAGAGACTTAAGTTTAAGGTAAAATTATCAGATTCATGGTATCATTGCAGATATCATTTTAATCATCATGAAAGGTATTATTATCATTTCTATTTTATTATAAAATACTTCCAGAGCTATATTTTATAACTAATTTATACAGATACTGGGATATTACAAACAAGCATGCTCTTATGTAAAATAAATTTAGAAAGGTATAAATATAAAAAATGACCACATACATTTTAGAAATATGCTAATGATCCTTAAGTCTCAGCATATTACTACAAATAGTACCCTTGTTTTCAAGTAAATACCAAATGTCAGAAATTTGAATGTACAAATGTCTTATAACATGAACAAAATAAAAATAAATACTGAAGACACTGAATTAGCCTGAAAAGTAGAATTTCCCAGGTCAAGACAGTTCTTATCATACATTTCAAATAGAGAATGAATCTAAATTTTCAAAACATTTTCTAGCTTTATCAGAATAATTCTTTTTTATTCTTCATTCTCAAGCTTTCTGAAAATGTACTATAGATAATATCTTATGCTTTATTTACAGAATGTTTAAAGAAAAGGAAAACTCAGAAGACAAATTTACTCATGGAAGTGGAAAGAAAAATCTCAATTTCTGGGAAGAAGGATGTCATGGGATTGGTATTGAACTGTTTTGTCAGACGTGACATCAATACATGTGGTGGAAATGTCACACGAGGAAAGACAAGTCACCAGACAGGTGAAGGTTAGTGATGAAGATGTGGGCATCACACAATCAAAGTTCACAGCTGAAGCTGTGGGGACTGATGAGATGACCACAGTTCACGGTTGACAAATAAAATGTGATGGGCCCAGAAGGAGAGCGGTGCATACTCAAACATCTATAGTCATAAATGTGCCTTAGGAAACTATAAGATCTGAAAGAATAGTCTTTTCAAAGAAGTTCAAGGAAATTACTTGAATAGCCTTCACCAAAAAGTTAGATAATTTATCTCAATTTACCTTTATGTTTATGAGATTACCCCTTTATTTTAAAAAAAGAATATTTTAGTATGTTGTGTTACAATTAATTTCCGAGTGATATGAATGCTACTGTGAATATATGATTCTGAAATAACAAGAGAAACTTGGGAGTTACAAAAGATGGGATAATTATGTGTTAGATAATTTACTGTTTATTTTAGTATTATAGATTCTATTCCTCTCATCTTTATTGGAAGAGTTGTGGTTTTGCCCCATGTCTGCACCTTGCCCATTCAGATATACAGTACCATTTTCTTTTTTGCAATTTTTGGCCAGGGCTAGGTTTGAACTCCCCACCTCCGGTATACGAGGCTGGCGCCCTACTCCTTGAGCCAGAGACGTGTGCCTGACAAGGCTGACCTGCACCAGTGAGGCCTCTGCCGTCCTGGTTTCCAGTTCAGTTTTCTCAAGGGAACTTTCTACAGCACAAGACCGAGTTTAAAATATGTATGCTTGTGTCTCTTTTTCTGTAAGTAGAGTGATTCCCCAATCTGACGGTCACAGCTTCCTCTCGGAATGGACCCCACTTTTTTCCTTTAGGCTTAAAAGTGGTAAAGATCTTGTTGCTGCTCATTCACCCTTTACCTGGTTGTTTCAGCTAAATCCTGCCCACCATCATGGAAATCTCCTTGATACTAGTTTGTACACGCCATGTTTTTTTCTCACACCAGGATTCTGCAGTTTACAATCTTATATGTTGCATTTGTCTCCTTTTGAAAAGAGACACTGAGGTGGGAAGTGTGAGAAAGACACACTAAGAAACACAACAGGCAGAATTGGGCACTCCTTTTTGCGTTCCAAAAAACTTATAGTTTAATTCACTCATTTGAGAGGTACATCCCTGTAAGCATTGAGAGACACGTAGAATTATGTAACTGCCAGCACACAGGACATAGAGAACAGGCCCATCATGTCCCCAGACATTTGGCGCTTCTCTTTGTAATCAAACGTCATACTCATCTCTAACCTCGGGAATCAATGATCTGCTCTCCATCTTTATTGTTTCGCCTTCTAGATTTCCACCAAATGGATTTGTAAGCACATAGTCTTTGAGTCTTGCTTCTTTCACTCAGCCTGTTGTCTGTGAAATTCCTCTGTGTATATGAAAGTGTCCGTTGCTAACTCATTTGTGTTGTGGGATAGTATCCACCAGCTCTTCATCCACTGACCAGTTTAAAGACATTTGGGTTGTTTCCAGGTTTGGCATTTGTGAGAACTCTTTGCTAGGCAATTAGTACACGTTTTTGAGATGTAATTTTTTATTTTTACTTTACTTTGGCAAATACCTAAGATGAGACCTTTCCCATATATTATGTACTTAACATTATAAACATTATCAAACACTTCATGCTGTCAGGCACTTTCATGTTGTATTACAGGAGAATGATTTTTAAATAACCCAGTATTATACAGATGTTTATATACCCTTTTCCATAAGGGAAGGGAAGAGGAGGAAGTGTGGCAATCTTAATAGCTTTTAGGATAATTCAACGGACTTCAAGAACCTTCAGAATATGGTGACCTTGCACAGCCGACACAAATGCTTTGTGACAAAGTCTGTCCATTTGTTGCAGGAAGATGAGGCCCAGAAGAGAGAAAGAGCACCCGAACACCATGTTTATAAGAGCAAGGGCTTTATTTCAGCGGGGGAGCAAACGGCACATAAGAATTTGAAAGACCAACTGGCTTGGTCTTTCCCTTTTTATCTTCAGTCAAAAACTTCCAACCCACAGGTACCTTTCTCATTGGTCAGTTTGAATCAAGCTGGAGATGCTGTTCCAGCCCCCACAGAACTACAAGATTTCACAGAAGTGGAAATTTCCAGGTTCCAGGAAGTTAAGTCTCCAAATTCCTAAGAGCTGAGTCACCCTGGAGAGGACCCTGCAGGTGTATCCTTGGGGTCTCCTTGAGAAGACCGGTTCTCCTGGACCTCACCTTTCCCAGGATCCTGACTCACATACATGTCGACAGACTTCAGTCTTTCTTTCTGTGATATGAATTAATAAAAACTCAGGGAATAAAATAGAAGCTTCCTAAAGCTTCTAAAATCTAGCATGTCAAAGTGCTATCCTTTGAGGTATCACATTTTTAGTTCTAGTAAGACCTATTAATGCAGAGTTCTCTTGCTCAGGACTGGACAGGGACTCCTGTTTTCTTTCTTTTTTTTTTTTTTTTTTGGTAGAGACAGTCTCACTTTATCACCCTCGATAGAGTGCCGTGGCATCACACAGCTCACAGCAACCTCTAGATTTTGGGCTTAGAAGTGATTCTCTTGCCTCAGCCTCCCGAATAGCTGGGACTATAGGCGCCTGCCACAATGCCTGGTTATTTTTCTGTTTTGCAGTTTTTGGTCGAGGCTGTGTTTGAACCCGCCACCTTCAGCATATGGGGCTGGCGCCCTGTTCAATGAGCCACAGGCACCGCCCGGGGGACTCCCATTTTCAAGGCCTAAGGAGCCTCAGAAATCAATGGATAATGTTTTTCAGAAACTTATAACACTATGACAATACTATGCAATGAAGACTCTACGTTTCAGCAGATCCTGCAAGAAGAAATTTGAAACATACCTCCCATCTTGGCAACATACTGAACTTCAATATTTACAGAGAGCCCAAACCAACAAACAAACTAACTAAAACAGAAACAAAAACCCCGCAATTTGCAAAATCTTCCTTAGAAATCAACAGACAATTTGGTGCCTAAAGAACTGTTCATTGAATGAAATAATAAGCAACCATGATTCCAACAGTAAGCTTCCTGACACAACAGACTGATATTCTTACACAGGTATAATGAGAAAATGACCGTCAGAGAAGCACAGAAAAGGAATTAGACTTCACCAGACTACAGACTATAATAAACTAGTTCATAATTTTCAAAACCTCCTCATTGACTAGACATTAAAGTACAAACCTTTTGCCTCTTCGCTATATTTATGGAGACCATATAACTTATCTTCTAAACCAGCGTATTTTTGATAATGACAAGAGGAATTCACATTCCTCTAAAACAACAGACAGAAAACAGACCCTCCTGAACATTCTAGGGTCACACACACATTTTATTATCAGTTGCTTTATGTTAGTGAACTGCTGTAATTTTATGTGACTTCCACAGTAATTGTAATAAGTTCAACCTTTTCCTACCAGAATGGGAACTTAGGCAGAGTCTCCAGTTCCCCCCTTCCTCTTTGTTTCCTCAGTGAGGTCGATCAGACATCCACCACATGCCGCCACCTTTGGCGACCACCTCCCGACGGGACGTAAACACAGCTGTTTAACTCACACCCCTGACCCTGCATCCTGCGTGAACTATGAGGAGCGGCTGCTGCGGTCACCACTCCCAGTTACAGAGAACCCCACGGAAATCTGACCTGCTCCCTCAAACCCACAGATTAGAACTTGCCTTGACGTCTGCTTGAGTAAGGCCCTGAACCCAAGGAAGGCTCCACCCATAGCCCTCTTGTTTCCCTATCCCCACGAGTCATCCATCCAGCTGTCTTCTCATTGACCCTCATCAATATTCCTCTTTCTATGGGTCTCTAATAAACTGTTCTGTTGTGTGGCTTCTTCTGGCATCAGTTGCCCAACACAGCAGGACCCCACTTTCCTCCCTGTCAAAGCTCTAACTGCAGAGTAGTTGTTGTTGTCTTGTCAGGAATAAACTGCAAGGCTCAGACCAGAGCCACGGGTATCTGCTAACATAAGCAAGTGTCCTGTGACAGGGACGCCTGGTCATGAGCAGAACACTTGGGCATCAGGCCATCCACCAGGATAAAGATGTATCCTGTGAAAGGCACATTTTAAATGTTAACAATCTTTTCTTCTCAAGAATCGTCAGTACAGGGCCAGAGTTTGTGGCCAATCTCCAGAGAGGCCTCGAAGCCTACTTGGAGAAAAACACAACCATCAGTACATAAAATTAAAAAGTAGAAAGGGGCCTTGGAGTGGGAGAGATTATGGCAACTGACAGTAGTTCAACTAGTAGTTATGTGGTTTTAGGTAAACTACTTAACTACTTTGAACTAAAAAAATGAAAAGTAGAAAAAGAACGCACTTGGGGCATTGTGAGAACTGCAAGTATCTTCAGCTCACTTCACACCGCGCTCGGCCGTTGGAGATTCTCAGTAAGTGAACACATTTAGACTCCTAGTTCACATTGTGCAGCTTCATTTCTTACCAATTTGTAATATTTATGAAGTTCTGAGTGATTGGAATCCCATCGTTTGAAAACTGAAAGAGGCAGACACTCTCTGATTCTAACACAACAAACTCCTATTCTCAGATGGGTCAAAAGCAAATCACACTCCTTAAAAATTCTGTCTATATAGGATTATTTGTGTATGGGTATGTTGATTTTAAAAACAAAAGCAAGGATATTCTAGTTTTGCTAACAAAATGCAACAGAATGTATACGTTAATATGATCAAAAATATTGGTTTACACTCTTTTAGTAAAGTACAATTCATTCACAAACTGAACCAATAAACATATCATTTCATTGTGTAAATCAAATGGCATTTGATCATTTACACTTAAGAAGCACAGTAAACTTAAATCAATTAATTTTGTTACCAAATTTTGGAAAGATGAATGTAAAAATTATAGAAAAGTAAAGTAGACTTTGTTTCCAACATTCAGTGATTTACCTCCTTGACCTATTATCAACCAAAACTGTGGATGCATACACTTGCACACGCACACACACACACACACACATATAGAGACAGAGATAGGGTGGTCTTGTTCTCTTACTGAGATTGGAGTGCAATGGTATTATAACATCCTATAGCAACCTTGAACTGCAGAGCTCCAGGGATCCTCCTGCCTCAGCTTCCTATGTAGTTTATAATATAGTCATGCCCCCAATACCTGGGTAATTAATTTTTTTACTTTTTCAGCTCACTATGTTGCCCAGATTAATCTCAATCTCCTTTCCTCAAACGATCCTTTTGCCTCAGCTTCCCAATGGAACTAGGATTACAGGTGTGAGCCCAGCATCTGGCCTGAATTTTTATTTTAATCTGCTATGAACCTATAATCACATTTCGGCATATATAGAATGAAGTGATTTTTTTTTTCATATTGCTGAACACTGAATGTACCCTCTTCTGACCACAAAAAAATAAATTCATATGTTGAAACCCTAAATATTATGAAGACCCTATGGCCTTTGAGATTGAATTACAGTTGTAATAGATTAGGTCATGAGGTTGGGGCCTTCCTGATAGATTAATTTCCTTATAAAAGAGGAAGAGACAGAATCTCTCTCTCTCTCTTTCTCTCTCTCCCCTTTCCTCCCTCCCACAAATGAAGGCGATGACAGGACAGAACTTTGAAGAAGCCCCCCACCCTCCCCCCCAAAAAAAAACCTGCTAGCATCCTCATTTCAGACCTCTAGCCTCTGGGACTGTGATACATACTTTTTGTTGTTTTAACCACTCAGTATACGACATTCAGATACAGCAGCCCAGACAGACTGAGACAAATAGCTATATTTTATTTGCCTCTCAGCATTTAATATAATACCAATTGTGTGATTTCCATCCTAAGAAATTGAATTGGTTCAGCTCTTAATTAAAATATTCTCTGTTAACTTTGTTTTTAATCAACATAAGCGGAAAGATCAATATTGTAACAGAAAATATAAAATAGTAAAAACTTTATTTTGCTAAGATCTCACTCTTATAACTTGTTTATACTCACAACTACAACAGATCAAGTAAAATACTAATATGAAGTGATTTATTTTTTTCAAGAAAGTTGTACATATATGCAATTTCAGACCATAGTTCCCTCATTTGTCACGGTGCAATCCATTTGCTAACACTTTTAGCCTTTCCCTTTTCAGGACCCTGAACCACCAAGCCACATCTCACTGTGAACAAATTAGTTTTGACACCTTGAGACATTTAATTATTTGCAACAGTGAGTCAGATGAAGGTGAAGTTGAGAGAAACTTCTCAAGCTCTACAAGGATATACATGCTAAAAATGCCATTTCAGGATATTTAGGATATTTTAATCCTGAAAATCCATTTAAGCATAAGAGAAATGTGCAAATAAAGTAGCACACGTCTAGAAAATAAGCATTTACAAATTAAATAGAAATGTAAGGTTTGGCAGTTAATCATAGTTTTCTACATCTTATTTTCAGGAGTCTTTTCAGAGGTATAGAAAATCTCAGAGGCGAATATGAGTATTAAGTTTATTTAGGAGAGCCCTTCATCTTACAGTTGAGAGAACTGAGGTTCAAAGAGGTTAAGAGATTTGCCAAGGTCAATCGCCAGTTGCTGTTTAACTCAGAAAATCAAAACTTAGCCTTCTCATCTGCCCAATATCACTTTACTCATTATTTTATTTGCCTATAACTATAGTGATTTAGGAGGATCCGAGTCTGTTGCTGGTGGAAAACATTTTCAGTGAGAACGTTGTGCTAATTTAATTTATATTTTTATAAAGATAGCACAGTTTGTTTTCCCAAGGAAATCTATAGTTATGCTAATTTACATGGCTCTAGTAATCAAATTCTAAGATTTTTTTTTAATCTATTCATTCTTTTATTCATTATTAGCAATTATTGGGTATTTATAAGCTATGTCAGGAATATATACACGTATATATGTGTGTATGTGCATCTGTATTTTCATTTGTTACCACAGTCCTGAAGAAAAAAGATTATCTTTTGAGATTGATAATTAGGTGGTTTTGAAACACCAAATATTTAAATTTGTGTCATCCATAGTGGCCAAGGATGAAAAAGTATTTTAAGGTATATGTCATTGAATGCCCAATATATCATAAGATTTAAAACTATTTTGATTTACTTGTTTATCTATTAAAGATATTATGCAAAAAATACAATTAATATAATTGATTAAACTTTTCAGTATTAAAGTGTATAGAAAATGTCTTCCCCTTCATTTTTGCCTTCAGAAAATAAACAAACTTGACACTGTTGAAAATAAGTGTATATGTTATAAATAGAAAAAATAATAAATGCACATAAATATTATGTAAGAACTTATCTTTCTAAAGAGAAATATACATCTTATTTATGTTCATTTTTTCTGTGATTCCCACATGAATATTCTGCATGAATTACATTTATCCATATCAAGAATCTTGGGACATTTTGTTAAAGTGACCAAATCTGAGCTTACTAATTGTTTTAAACAATGCATCTTGCAGTATATATAAACAAAAAGGAAAAAGAAAATTTTTTTGCATGATTTTTTCATTACAAGTTGCTTAAGTATCACAGTCAAATTCATTTCTTGGTCACGGAAGTATATTGAAACTTTGATAAAGTCCCTCACTATAATAAAAAGATAGATATCTAACTTCTAAGGTGCTTAAAAGCATCTTTATTTTGTAAAAGATATTTTAAAGTGTTCACCTTATTATACTGAGAGATTTGTAGAGCGAGTTCTTCATCCAGGAAAGGTTGTATTATCCACGTGTCTGGCTAATCGTGTTTACATCTATATACTTATTCTTTGTCAATTTATAGGATCATGGATATGTTTTTACAAAAAGACACAAATGAGATTACAACCAAAATTAATTTTCTTTTTAATGAACATCTTTTAATGATTAGTGGCAGACAAAATTCTGTCCAAGGTTTCCTTAATATTTCATTAAAATGTGTTGATATGGTATTACTATTCTGAGCATACAAAATCATGTAATTTTATTAAATTATATTAACTAATTTCTATTTGTGCAATTTTCCATTTAGTTTTTGGAAAATTATTCTATGTTCATAATTGGAATAAAATTCTATGCAATTCTCTTGGAAGGAAAATAATTGGTAAATTGTCAACACATTGTAGATAGAACCTGGAACAATAGGCCACACTTTCTATAAGGATGGGAGTGTGCCTTTCCTTAGAACGTAATTAAACATAAAGACCTCAAAACAATAATTGACATTCATTAACTCCTTGTCCCGGAAATGACTCAAAGTAATGTGCAAAAATTAGTTAATCAGCTTTTCCACAGCAATTGGTGGTAGACATTGTCTTATAGTTAACAATGCACTTTATATTCACAGCTGTGCTGGAAAGTATTCGTGCAGATACTCTATGCAGAGTTTACATGTGCAGGTGAAGCTGGTGTTTGGCCGTAAGAAGCCGTGTCCACAGGGCTCTGTAAGTCATTTTCTGAGGGGACCAGGCAATAAAGATTTATTTTTCTTTGTTTATCTTTCCTCTTGCGCTGTCATTCCTACTTTCACATTATTTTTGTTCTCTTTGCTATTTGTCTCAGAAAGCGTTATAAAAATATACCTGAAATGTGGTTAAAACGTGTGATTAAAATACTGATGGATTGTCATAATAAAGGATGCTTTCTTTAACAAAAAACCTTGAATCGGGGACAGAATTATTTTCTCTGAATATATCCAAAATGCCTTCAATGTGTATGCAGATACATATGCATACACACACCTAGACATATTTTAATAACAATGAAAAAGAGTGAGAACAGAGTATCCTTTATTGTTTTATTACCTGTACTACCCATAGATCCTGAGGAAAATAATATTGTGTGACTTATAAACAGTTTATTTGTAAACGTGTTTTAAAATTGGCATCACCATCTAATGCATTCAGTACTGAGTACATGTAAAGAGTACAATTTGGTAAGAAGTGACATCCATATACCTACAAAACCATCACCAGTCAACAGAGTGAATGTACCCATCACTCAAAATCATCCTTCACATTCCTGCGCAATCCTTCCTCACATTCCTCCCACGTAACGGTAATACGTCCCACTGCTGTGAATCTGGCCTTTTCATGCACTCTGAAAGAGAGAGGACTGGAGTTTGGGGAGATCAGAGGCATTAACATATTTTTTTAAGAAAGCCCAGAGAAGGCAATAAGAAGATTAGATTCTGAATCTGTCCCTATGCTTAACTTCTAAAAATTAAAATTAATTAAATGGTTAAGAACTCTACCACTAATGCACTTTGTAAGTATAGTACATTGTGTTTTATTTTCTTTTTTTCCAGCAAAGCACAAGGGTCCCTACGTGCATTGTTAACAAGAATTTTAGTGACTTTATCTTGACGTTTGTATCGCAATTCATATTTTCCAAAAAGCAAAGCTCTTAATCTGTCTTAAAAAGCTTAACTGTCTCTTCCATGCCTAACAAAGGGATTGACACCTTCCCTCCTGCCTGGCTTTTCAGGGTAGAACAGTGGTGGTGCTGAACTCAGCTTGGCCCTGTGGGTAGCTGGTCTGTGACCCTATGAAGACAACTCTCCCAGCCACCTGCCCTGGCTTCCATGACGCTTCAGGGGAGGAGGATTCTGTTCACTGAAGGCTGCGATTTTCTAAGAAACAACAAACAAATGCAAATCAAAACTACCTTGAGATGTCATCTAACTCCAGTAAGATTAGCCCACATGATGAAATCCCAAAACCAGAGATGTTGGCGTGGATGTGGAGAAAAGGGAACACTTCTACATTGCTGGTGGGAATGCAAACTAATACATCCCTTTGGAAAGACATTTGGAGAACACTCAGAGATTTAAAAATAGACTTGTCAAAAAAAAATAGACTTGCCATTTGACCCTATAATTCCTTTACTTGGTATATACCCAGATGACCAAAAATCATATTACAACAAAGATATCTATACCAGAATGTTTATTGCAGCCCAATTCATAATTGCTAAGTCATGGAAGAAGCCCAAGTGCCCATCGATCCACGAATGGATTAATAAATTGTGGTACATGTACACCATGGAATATTAATGCAGCCTTAAAGAAAGATGGTGACTTTTCCTCTTTCATACTTACATGGTTGGAGCTGGAACACATCCTCCTTAGCAAAGTATCTCAAGAATGGGAGAAAAAGTATCCAATGTATATAGCCTTATATGAAGCAAATTTATATC
>CAUYON010028166.1:0-12294 GCA_963573935.1 Arctocebus calabarensis
TTTTTTTTTTTGAGACAGAGCCTCAAGCTATCACCCTGGATAGAGTGCCGTGGCATCACAGCTCACAGCAACCTCCAATTCCTGGGCTCAAGCGAGTCTCCTGCCTCTGCCTCCCAAGTAGCTGGGACTACAGGCGCCCGCCACAACAGCCGGCCATTTTTTGGTTGCAGCCGTCATTGTTGTTTGGTGGACCCGGGCTGGATTCGAACCTGCCGGCTCAGATGTCTGTGGCTGGCGCCTCAGTCTGTTAAGCCACAAGCGCCGAGCCATGAATTTTTTTCAAATGTTGAGAAATATGCACTAATCTGTTAAGGTGACTCAACTCACATTATATCCTTATAATGCTTAATTTGTTTTTTATAAAGAGTATGCTACAGTAAGATTATACAGTAATACAGTATTAAAAATACAGTATTTTTAAAATAAAAATATAATAGTCTTCTTTTAAATCATTAGCAAAACCCAGCAATAATAGTGCTAGATAGGTTTCTGAATCCCCAAAACAGCAGGAAAAGTGGGTAGGACAAAGGTACAATCAAGTAGAATCATTATTAACATGACTAATACTTTTTCCCCCTTTTAATAATTGAAAACTAAGATTAGGATTTACTTGATATTCTAAAGGGCATTTCTAATTCTTTACCTCTAGTCACATGAAAACCAATTAATATGTAAGACTGAGAACAGTTTTTACAAAGTAGAATTTCTTAAAGAAGACACCAGCTGGGCCAGCTAGGGGCAGTCGCTGTAATTAGACACAGGAAAGGCTGTGGGGTGGCAGAAGGGCCAGAACTGTGAATTCCCCTCCTACGCATGAATCAGACAAATAGCCATAAAAGGCAAATCTTAACTTAGAGGACAGGCAGACTGAAGGCACTGACAATTTTTTTCCAGACAATTTAGAAACACTTCATTTGGGGCCGCATGGTGACCCTGTATTGCTTGATAACTTAAAAGCCTTCCAAAAACACAGAAAAATTAAATTAACAGTGACAGCAGCTGACCTTACTGTCTTATCTGAGGACCTGTCTCTAATGTAACCACCCCAAATGGGCCCACACTGTGGGCCTCCTGGGAGTGCATTGATTTCCACAGGGGCCCAGAGGAGAGATGTTGATGCAGGATGTGACGCTTTCTAGGACAGGGAATTAGAAATAATAGAAGTTACCTCCTCTACGTAAGCCTTGGGAAGAGGCAGTCCAGCAGTGACCTGGAAGAAAGGGAACAGAGTCAGGGGCCTTTCCTTAAAATGGTGCTCATTCCATGTTAAAGGCAAGAGGCCACAAGCTTGGGTGGCGATGCAACAGCGTAAGGACCTAGGGCATGTGACGGATCATACAGCACAGAACAAAACTGCTTTTAGGAAAAGGGGGGGCCTCCGTACCGGAATTAAGAAGGTGACAGGGTGGATTTACGGCAGCAGAAGTGGAAGGGAATGTGCTCTAGGCAGGGGCAATGACTCAGAGAGTGACAGACACAGCAGTGAGGCTGGATGGGGTGAGGGGAGCAGCTGTCAGCCCTGCCTGTCACCCTGAAATGTCTGCTCAGGCAGTCCATGATGAGCCCTACGAGCAGGCCCAGAGCACCAACCCACTCCTTGGTGGAGCTAGACCCTGGTACAGGACCAATACACACAAGAGGGAAAAACAACATGGAAGGGTCTCTGCCTCTTAAGCAGTGAGTTCACTGGATGGAGGTGCCTGGCACCCCTGTCCTGATCTGTGCGGTGCTCAGCTCTGCTGCACACACAGAGATGAGTAAGGTGGTAAGGGCGCAGAGTCCATGGACCCACTGTGGGCAGTGGGCTGTGAAGCCTATAGCTGGGTCCTCTCCCATTCCTCAGGGAGACCACTGTGCTCCAATGCCACAAGGGGCACATGGCAACAGGGCAGGAAGCAGGGACCTTACAGGCAGCTTCCTGCCTATGAGGTGATGAGAGCCCCAGGTTCAGCTACTCGACAGAGCTCTATGTGCAAAGCCCTCCTCTCATTGTTATTATTATTACTATTTTTTTGGAGACAGAGTCTCACTATGTTGCCCTTGGTAGAGTGCTGTGGCGTCACAGCTCACAGCAACCTCAAACTCTTGGGCTTAAGCGATTCTCTTGCCTCAGCCTCCCAAGTAGGTAGTAGTAGGACTACAGGCACCCGCTACAACGCCGGGCTACTTTTGGACTGCAGTTGTCATTGTTGTTTAGGCCGAGCTGGAACCCGCTAGCCTCGGTGTATGTGGCTTGTACCCTACTCACTGAGCTACGGGTGCTGAGCTGGCAGTGTTATTTTTTAGACCATGAGGTCAGAAGGAAAAGTGGAGCAGAGGTACAGTGTTGTAGGAGTGAGTGAGGGTGAAAGAGGTGAAATCAGGAAGACAAAGAGAGAAATGGGTGCCCTGGGCTGGGAGTCCCTTTGGTGCCACAGGGGCAACTAAGGCTAAAGGGGTGCTGGGGCTGTTATGGCAGCATTCCTGTGTGACCTGGAGACACACTCCTTTCAGGAGGTCCATGAAGTCAAAACTATTCCCATAAGATTCCATAAGACCCATGGCCCTTTTTACTCTCATTCTCTCACTAACCGTACGATGGGTTTTTCCAAAGGTTATGTGACATGTGATGTCACAACAGATCTAATGAAAAAGATGAGAATTCGCCTGTTTTCAGTTCAGCCAACACAGAAGAGATCTGAAAAAGTGTGCAATGCCTAAATTTTCTTTTTTTTAAGAGACAGAGTCTCACTTTATTGCCCTCGGTAGAGTGCCGTGGCGTCACACAGCTCACAGCAACCTTCAACTCCTGGGCTTAGGCGATTCCCTTGCCTCCGCCTCCCGAGTAGCTGAGACTACAGGCACCCACCACAACGCCTGGCTATTTTTTTTTTGCAGTTTGGCTGGGGTCAGGTTCGAACCCACCACCCTTGATACATGGGGTCAGCATCCTACCCACTGAGCCACAAGCACTGCCCACAATGCCTAAGTTTTGTTTGGAAAATTTAGTAAATTTTCACTTAAATGTTCTTTCTGTTAACATGTAACTCAGTTTTATTTCTAACAATAGTATCGATAGTTATAACTTACATAAACAGAAGCTCTTGTAGGCCCTAAGGAATCTAAACACTACTGTCAAGAGATCTGAGACCACATACAACTGCTACATTATGACACACATTGATCACTAGGAAACACTGATTTCGTCCTGTAGGTGGGGAGGCCTCATTTCCTACCTAATACAAGCTTCTGAGGAGATGGATTCATACTCCATCAAATGATTTCTTTCTTTCTTTTTTTTGTTTTTTGAGACAGAGTCTCACTATGTCATCCTTGGTAGAGTGCTGTGATGTCATAGCTCACAACAACCTCAAACTCTTGGGCTTAGGCAATTCTCTTGCTTCAGCCTCCCAAGTAGCTGGAACTACAGGACCTGCCACAATGCGTGGCTATTTTTTTTGTTGCAGTTGTCATTGTTTGGCAGACCCTGGCAGGGTTCAAACCCGCGAACCCCAGTATATTTGGCCAATGCCCTAGCTGGGGAGCTACCAGCACCAAGCCATCCTTCAAATGATTTCTGAAAACTAACACCAGGTCTTTACATACAGGTACTGAAGAAAATGTACTAAAATACTAGGATAAAGAGTGGCACCTGTGGCTCATCGAGTAGGGCGCCGGCCCCATTACCAAAGGTGGCGGGTTCAAGTCCGGCCTTGGCCGAACTGCAAAACAGAAAAAAGTAGCCAGGTGTTGTGGCAGGAACCTGTAGTCCCAGCTACTCAGTAGGCTGAGGCAAGAGAATCGCCTAAGCCCAGGAGTTGGAGGTTGCTGTGAGCTGTGTGATGTCACGGCACTCTACCGAGGGCGGTAAGTGAGACTTTGCCTCTACAAAAAAATACTAGGATAAAAAGTGTAATTTCTGGGAGGTGACTGTGGCTCAGAGGGTAGGGCACCAGCCCCATATACCGAGTATGGTGGGTTCAAACCCAGCCCCGGCCAAACTGCAACAAAAAAATAGCCGGGCATTGTGGTGGGCTCCTGTAGTCCTAGGTACTCGGGAGGCTGAGGCAAGAGAATCGCCTAAGCCCAGGAGTTGGAGGCTGCTGTGATACCACGGCACTCTACTGAAGGTGATAAAGTGAGACTCTGTCTTTAAAAAAAAAAAAGTATAATTTCTAAGCAGTAGGAATTGAGAAAAATACCAAGTCCAGGCTGGCCCTGAAGATAAGTAGTCCCTACCTCTGCACCTCTCTATCCCTATCGGTCCCGAGCACGTCTACCACCCTCCTCTCCTCCCTCCAGCCCCATGCTTTGGTAGCCCTATCGAGCAGAGGCTGACCTCTGTCTCAGCTAAATGGGCTGGTTGGCTGGCTGCCTGGTTCACCATTTAGAAGGAAAATGGAATTCAGATTTAAAAAGAATAGTCTGAACATGAAGGAGTTTTCTGTGGGGATGACCAACCACATGTCATTGGAGGGCTTTAGGTATTATCAGATGTTCTTCTCAGAAAAGTAAGCCAGGAAGCCAGGCTGGGCCCTCAGCGTGGCCAGAGCTGACAGTGCCCCTGAGTGATAAGGCTCACGAGCTGGCACACGAGCTGCTTGGCCCTCCCTTGCTTGTGGCGCCTATTGATCATCGGGATAAGAACAGCTTAATGAGGAAACTGACACAAGTCAACCAATTCCCTTTTAACCTTTACAACATACTGATTATTGGGTGGTGCCTGTGGCTCAGTGAGTAGGGTGCTGGCCCCATTTATACTGAGGGTGGCAGGTTCAAACCCAGCCCCGGCTGAACTGCAACAAAAAAATAGCCGCGTGTTGTGGCGGGTGCCTGTAGTCCCAGCTACTCAGGAGGCTGAAGCAGGAGAATCACCTAAGCCCAGGAGTTGGAGGTTGCTGTGAGCTGTGTGACGCCACGGCACTCCACTGAGGGTGATAAAGTGAGAGTCTGTCTCTACAAAAAAATAAATAAATAAAATAAATAATAATAATAATAACATACTGATTATCAGAATCACCAATCCTTGATACTCACCGTGGGGCCACCCCCGTGCATTTTAAGAGCCCTGACAGTGGCAACGAGCACGACCACATGAGGGCGGAGACCAGAGTACCGGCATTTAATGTTAAAAAACTTTTCCATTCCAATGTCTGCTCCAAATCCTGCTTCAGTCACTGTAAGTAAGGAAAAAGGTAACTGTAAAAATGCCATCCCAGCTCTCCTGATGTTAAAGGAAATATACAGTAGGCCATGTGCAGTGGCTCACGCCTATAATCCTAGCACTTTGAGAAGCTGAGGCAGGAGGATCCCTTAAGCTCAGGGTTTGAGATCACTCTGACCAAGAGTGAAACCCTGTCAAACTAAAAATAGAAAAAAACCCAACTGGGTGTTGTGGGGGATGCTTGTAGTCCCAGCTACTCAGGAGGCTGAGGCAAGCATATCACCTGAACCCAGGAGTCTGAGGTTGCTGTAGGTTAGGCTGATGCCATGGCACGCAAGCCCAGGTAACAGTGAGAATCAATCTCAAAAAATGAGAAATATACAGTCTATTCACTAACTTTGCCAAACTACTTACCTACAAACCCTTCTGGGCCTACAAGCTTGAGTGCAATCCGGTCTGCAATGATAGAAGAATTTCCATGTGCAATGTTGGCAAATGGGCCGGCATGGACAAACACTGGGGTGCCCTGTAGAAACCAGGACACCATGAGTGAAGCTGCAAGTCCCACTTCAGAATAGGATATCACAGCCACCAGTATGGAAACAAAAAAGACCTCCCAGAGGGAAAATACCAATACAAAGCCATCTCTTTTATTTCAGTAATGCTCTACTCACAACTGTGGGGAAGAACAGGAAGGAGATGAGCAGATGGAGAAGGCCTCGGGCGGCCCAGGAGAAGTGTGCTTATAGCCACTCTGCTCACCTCTAACGTCTGCATGAGATTAGGCTTGATGGCATCCTTCATCAGCACTGTCAATGCACCACTCACGCCCTAGGAAACAAATACACAAAGTGTCATCTCCTACCAGCCAAAAAGGAACCCTCTGAACCAACATTCAACATACTAGGTCTTTCCTTTTTGACCATCTTAGACCAATTAGTACTTTTACCTGAACTGAACCATCCCTTTTTTTTTCCTAGATATGCTATGAAGTTACCAGCTATTTTAAGCAGGGGGAAGAGAAAGAATGAAAACAACTTTCACATGCAATTTCTAGAAAAACGTGTAACTCTGAAAACAAGTATCTTGATCAAGCTCTGAGCTGCCTAATGTGGAAAATCCATTTTAGACTAATTTAGAGCATAGAACTGCTAGCTCCTAAAGTACTGACTTATCTGTAGCTTTAGTATGAGAAGAAATGGCTACAAATCAAATTTAATATGTATTTCCCAAGTTGAAACTGAAATATAACCTAGTAATTCAATACCAACTCTTAAACACGTCAGATCCCTCTATTAAGCCATCTAAGTGTAGCTCAACAAACTGGTAACAAAGCAAGATAAAGCGATGGTTCTCTAATGTTCTCTGCAAACTGATGTCACACACCTGTTCTTGGAGATAACGCACAGATGAAGATGCTACTCCTATCACCCAGAACTTGCAGTGTGTTACAGGATCATACCACCCTACTCACGCTCAAGTACCTTTTACACGTTTCACAATTACCTGGCAATTAGCAAAATCAGACTGACCCAATGGGTTAATTCTAACACTTTAAGTACAGCATAATTTCTGTTACCATCAACCACTATAGGACCCTTGGACAACAGACACATGAGTCATCATGCCTGGCCCGTGTACACACCAGATCGTCGGTACTGATGGGCTCCCCTTTTTTGCTGGATGCTACCACCATTTTTCCCAGTCTCTTTCTCATGTCTTCCAGAGAACTGGTGAGAGCCAGGACAGCCATGATTTCACTGGCCACAGAAATATCAAACTGGGCCTGTGGGAGGGAAAAGAGAGAATAGCAAAAACTTTGTGTTCAACCAGAATCATAAAGGGATTACAAAGGAATGCTTTTCTGCATATGAGGCTTAAACAGTTTAAAAGGATAGAATCACAGAATACTACTTCCTGAAAATAATCGTCTTATAGCAAAAATTTGCGATTAATTATTCCAAGACCTTGAGTACTAACCTTTGACCATTATTATTATTATTGTTATTATTTTTTGAGACAGAGTCTCACTATGTTGCCCTCAGTAGAGTGCCATGGTGTCACAGCTCACAGCAACCTCAAACTTCTGGGCTTAAGTGATTCTCTTGCCTCAGCCTCCCAAGTAGCTGGGACTATAGGCGCCTGCCACAACACCCGGCTATTTTTTTCTGTTATTGTTGTAGTTGTCATTGTTGTTTAGCAGGCCAGGGCCGGGTTCAAACTGGCCAACTCTGGTGTATGTGGCCGGTGCCCTAACTGCTGAGCTATGGGCGCCAAGCCACCTTTGATTATTTTTATGAGGGAACTCTCAGAATCACAGCAGATTCACAGAGACTCTCAGTCAAGTTTCTTCTTTGTTTCTTAGAGACAAGGTGAGTGATGTTGCCCAGGCTACACCTGAATTCCTAGCCTCAATCCTCCTGCTGTATGTTCCAAAGTAGCTGGCACTACAGGGTCATACCACCATGCAATTTTAAAAAACAAATGTTCTAGTAGAACCAATATACTATATTGTTTTATCCCTGTGAGGGAAGCTTATAATCCTGTGGTTATTGTTTCCCTAACATACCAGTGAAGAACACAGGGAAACTCTCCCACTGAGGAGACACACTGCAAAATAGCCACACACACATACAAACAGCCAAAAAAGCAATTTTCATCAATTCATATATGCAAGGATATTTGCTTGGGACTCTTCACCTCCAAGAAAAAATGCTGAGGGAAAAACACATAGGTGACACATGAAATTTATTGCAAAAGCTGTCAGGAGTGCTCAATACCACACACCTACTCACTTCCATTTTAAAAGGGAGAAGGCAGAACAACGCCTGGTGGTATCAATCGTAGGGAGAGGATGGGGGAGGACAGAAGCAGAAAGGTCTAGTTCACACCAACTAATTTACTTGGAAAGGAACAAATAGTTACCGTCCGTGTGTGCCCTTTCTCTGTGGGAGCCTGTCCAATTGTGATCTTCCTCAGGAATCTATCGTTGGTATCCAACACTACAGCAGAAAGGCAAGACCCAGAACAATTTTTAGTGAAAGGACCATAAACTTAACGGGAGCAGTAGCATTTTAAAGCAATAAGCATAGTTTAACCATTGTCTATGAATATTTGATTTCAAAAACGATGGCAAAACTAGATACAGGTTAAAGTTAAGAAATGATATTAACATACCAAATGTAGAGGAATTATTTTTAAAGCAAAGGAATATGGAGTGGCTTGGTCTTATTCCATCTAGAGAATTCTAACAATTAACTAGAGATCTGGAATCTATTTTAAAGCATGCTCCATATTACAAGAAAAACAGAGCAACCCACATTTTTTCAAAAGTCCAAGGTTTGTTTTCTTTTGTGAGATGATGACTCACTGACCTTCCACCAGCCTGAGAAACACCAAAGCCATAAGCACACAGTGAGTACAAATGCCTTTCGAAATATAATGGGTAACAGGCCTGGTCTTTTAACACACTGAGGAGAAATAATTTCTATTCTGATAACAGAATATCCAATTTCCTGGGGGAAATGTGGCAAAGATCAACCAACTGACCAACTAATCAATCCTAATCCCACCTCCCAGGACTAACTACTGCTAACATTTAAGTATATTTCCAATTTTGCTTTTTGTAGTAAAATAGCTAATACATTCTCTCTTTGTCCTAGGTTCCTGGCACAAGGCTCATAGAACTCCTGGAATTTCAAGGGTGATAGGAGTGGCTTGTTATTCTTAATAAACACCTTTTGATCACACCTGAGCTTATAGCTTATGCTAGGATTGGTCCCCTAGACAGCCTCAGGAGGGGCCTGGTCTCCCAAAAGACCAGATTAGAGGTTTGAAATGTTCAGCCCCACCCACCAACCTCCAACTAGGGGATTAGGAGATGGAGATGAAATTAAGATTTGGTGAGCTCCCAGGGCAGTAAACATACCAAGCTGCCGGGAGAGAGATGCATCCTATGTGTTTTTTTCCATCTGGCAACTACTGAGTTGTGTCCTTTGTAATAAATCATAAACATAAGTACAATGTTTCCCTGAGTTCTGTGAGCCATTCCACCAAATGACTGAACTTGAGGAGGGAGTTGTAGGAACTGCAATTTATATCCAGTTGATCAGAAGCACACATGACAGCCCAGACTTCCACGCTGAATCTGAAGTGGGGAGAGTGCCGTGGGTCTGCCAGTGCGGCCTGCCCTACACAAGCAGGGTCAGCACTGAGTTAACTGCACTACACCCTGTGAGCACCCACCGGAGAACGGGGGGACTGCTCCACATCCAGTGTCAGAAGTGAAGTGTGCAGAGTAATGTGAGCACAGAGGAAAAAATAAAAGTTCCATTTCAGAGTAAAACGCCCAACAATAACAATAAAACAAAATGAATAACAACAAAACCCAGTTCATATTCTACATGGGTCAAAGAGGAGCATTTTTAAGGAACCTGGTAACATGCCAAATTAATTTTCCTTAAAGATTATAAGCTGGGTGCAGTGCTTATGCCTGTAATCCTAGCACTCTGGGAGGCTGAGGAAGGTGGACTGCTTGAGCTCACGAGTTTGAGACCAGCCTGAACAAGAGTAAGACCCTATCTCTACTAAAAATGAAAAACTGATGCAAGAGGATTGCTTGAGCCCAAGAGTTTGAGGTTGCTGTGAGCTGTGACGCCAAGGCACACTACTGAGGCCAACAAAGTGACACTCTATCTAAAAAAAAAAAAAATTAAAAAACAAAATATATGTATATACTATATGTCTAAAGCTACTTAAGCAAAGGACAAGAAATACCAGTGTGGCGTTAGATATTAATAAGAGTGTCAAGTTAAAAAATGTCACTGGCTAGCAATAGTCACTGAGCCAATGAAAATCACAAAAAGTCAATAAATTGACCTTTAGGTGGAGCCCATAGCTCAGTGGGTAGGGTGCTGGCCACACACACCGAGGCTGGAGGGTTCAAACCCAGTTGGGGCCAGCTAAACAACAATGACAACTGCAACAAAATATAGTGTGGCAGGCGCCTGTAGTCCTAGCTACTTGGGAGGCTGAGACAAGAGAATCACTTAAGCCCAAGAATTTGAGGTTGCCTGTGAGCTGTGACACCACGCAGTTCTACCAAGGTCGACATAGTGAGACTGTCTCAAAAAAATAAATAAACGAAAGGGCAGCACCTGTGGCTCAAAAGAGTAGGACGAGGGCCCCATATGGCGGAGGGAGGGGGGGGTTCAAACCCAACCCCAGCCAAAAAAAAAAAGCTGCAAAAAAAATAGTAATAATAAATTGACCTTTATTGCATTCTGCATGACTAAACGAAAATTCCTTCTCAGCAGTGATATACAAGGAGGCACTGTTGGTACAAAATAAAATTCTAGGGGTGGCGCCTGTGGCTCAAAGGAGTAGGGCGCCAGCCCCATATGCCAGAGGGTGGCGGGTTCAAACCCAGCCCTGGCCAGAAACTGCCAAAAAAAAAAATTCTAAGCTACACTAGTTGTACATAGAGAAAAGTAATATTTGGCAGTGACACCAGGCTACTCACTTATATACTAACTTGCTAAGAATTTAAACCCTGAAGGCTACCTAATTTCTTATAGGAGAATTTAACAAAATGATATTAAAAGTAACTAGACAAGCTTCAGAATTACCGGAAAAATTAAGTCACTTATGCCAGACAAGCACTCTTGAGAATAAAGTTCACACATGATTCAAGTGATTAAACATAATTTCTCTATTTCATAACACCAAAACTTTTTGCATAAAATGAAACTTGTAAAATGTTATTTTTGATCTATTCATGAACTTCCTTGAAACTACCCTCATTTCAATCAACACGGAATAGCCAACAAAATCTTCAACCAATATTACCAAGGGAAATTTGATTATAGCTAATAAGGAGAAAAACCAATAGTGGTGGCACAAAAAAAAAATGTTGGTTGTGCCTTAACCATAAAAATACCAACACACAAGCTTCTGGATGTCACATTTTAACAAGTCTACTGGAGAGTGTGAGATTGCAATGTAACAAAAAAGGGGGGGCCTTATATACTGTTCTGGTACCTCTTTGCCATGTTATGGTTTCTGGATCAAAGTCCAATCTTGCAAATCTGTTTATCTCTTCATCTGTTAGTGTGGTAGGGTCAGTCTTTTCAATGCCTAGTCTCTGAAGGGCAGGAAAATTAAAACATAAAATAAGACAAAACAAACAAGTGTAAGCATATTAAAAAAATATTT
This sequence comes from Arctocebus calabarensis, assembly GCA_963573935.1. Lineage (NCBI taxonomy): Eukaryota > Metazoa > Chordata > Mammalia > Primates > Lorisidae > Arctocebus > Arctocebus calabarensis. The sequence continues at coordinate 11,357 of CAUYON010028166.1, forward strand.
TTGATGCCCTGTCTTGAACTAGGATCCACTCTAGGAAATGCAAACCATCCTGATCTCAGAAGGGAAGAATGTGATCTCTTTGGCTACACTCGGGGATTATTTCATACTGTTGACCTGGGGGAGGGTTACACTAGAGAAAATTATCTCGAAATATGTTGAGTTTACTCATAAATGAGAAATGAAGATTATAAGTGAGGATGCTACACGTGCATCCCATGAGAAAGTATGGAGGCAGAGGTTCACACAAGCTGCTTAGTAACAGAGTTCATTGGTTTCAGAGGCTCAAACCCAGAACTGTCATCAGTTCATTGGTAAAGATGCCGTTACAGGGCAAGAGTCCTTCCCAGAGCATCTTATCTGAATTACTACAGTTCTAAAGAATGTCTGGTGACATTTCACCTTGTCACGAAATAAACACATAACGTGAAGTGTGCAAGCCATGCAAAGCAGAAGATGCGTGAAGGACATGAAGGGATTTCTTGTGGGTTTTAGGAAGTCCTTGGAAACAGTTCTTATCTCAGACATGTTAGCAAGAACCTCCTCTCCCCCTGCCTTCCCAGGCCTACTCTGTCTGGGTCTGATAAAAGTGATCTCATCCTGGCATTTGCAACTTTCACACTACTCACACGTACACAAAGGCATTACGAATGTTTTTGTCCCTATGACCGAGCACAAAGGCATTTCCTTAAACCTAGACCAGTGGTTCTCAACCTTTCTAATGCCATGGCCCTTTAATACAGTTCCTGTGGGTCATGACCCACAGGTTGAGAACCGCTGCCCTAGATCCAAATAATCATAGTGGTCTCTGAGGGTTGTAAAACACATATATACTTCCTAATTCACCAAATCCAAATATGTTGAACCATATATGCAAAGTTTTTCCAATCATATAATTGAGAAACCCAATGTAAATGAAATTTTAGAAAGGACAGAAATAT